>QRDG01000434.1:278061-482382 GCA_012064385.1 Puccinellia tenuiflora | reverse complement strand
TTTGACAACCTTGTCTTGTATGAAGATTCATGCCTTTCAAGCCAAATTGACCTCTCACAATTTTCACACAAACTATATCATATGGGAGGTATAATCCCTAAATATCATGAGTTTTGAGCTTTTTAACTATATTCCACTCATTCAATGAGTTTACTAGCATTTACTAGAAAAAATAATCTCATAAATCGAGCAAAGATCAAGAAAATGGAAAACTGGGAGAATATTTCTTTTAAGTGTACTAGTCTCAAGGGAAAAATCATAAACTTGCAATACATTTGTTTCAGTTTTGGCCCCTGTTTTTGAACAAAATCACATAAGTCGAGAAAACATAAAAAAACTAGGGGGTCCTTCCCTTTCTAGTATACTAATATTAAGAAAAATCATAAACTTGCAATACCACATTATTTGACAATCTTGTCTTGTATGAAGATTCATGGCTTTCGAGTCAAATGACCAAGGTCAGGCCATATCCGTGGATATTTTTTTGTGCCTATGATGACCAAACTTGGCACAAACATTTGACCGTAAACAAGATTGTCAATGCAAGGTTTCCAAGATTTTTTGAAGGTTTATTTTTTTTATTTTAAAATTCCCATTTTTTTGAAGTAGGTAACACAAATAAGATTGCAAATTTACTTCTCACAAATTTCACACACGGAATATATCATATGAGAGGCCATAATCCCCTGAATACATGAATGTTTGATATTTTTTACTATATTCTGCTCATTTAAATGAGTTTAGTAGCATTTATCGATAAATACCGAAATTTGAAATACATGTGTGTTATAGTTTGGCCCCAAAATTATATAAAAATCATAAAACATAGTATATCATGATTATACACGATTGCAAAGAAAAGGGTTTAGGAAAATTGAACCGTAGATATGAATGGTCACACGGACAATTTTGATCATGTTTTGAAAAAATTTCATAAATCGAGAAAACATTAAAAGAATTGTAAACCCAGGGCCTCTTCCTTTTAAGTGTACTAGTATGGGGGAGTAATCATAATCTTTCAATAACACGCACTCATAAAATATGTTCACAAAATGGACAACCTTGTCAGAAGTTAAATGGCTTTCAAGACAAATAACCAAGATCATGGCATATACATGCCTACCTTTGTGCTATGATGACCATACTCGGCACAAAAATGTGTTTTGACATTGTAAACAAGATTGCCAAAGCAAGATTCCAAGATTTTTTGATTTTTTTTCCCATTTATTTTAGTTCCAAAATCCCAATTTTTTGTAAAGTAGCTACCAAAAATAAGATTGAAAATTGACCTCTCACAATTTTCACACAAACTATGTCATATGGAAGGTATATTCTTTGAATACCACTGAGTTTTTGAGCTTTTTAACTATATTTCACTCAAAAATTTATTTTTCCTACTTTGAGATCTAGAGTACAACGCAGTTTGGGAACCTGATTACATATCTTAAACGTAGTGGGGGCAATTCATTTGAGAGAATGGACGACTTGACCTCGCTAGCTGGGGAGGAGGAGACATAGAAGGAAAACATGCCCTGGTTGACGTTGTTGCAAGTACTTGCCATCGGGAGGCTGAAGCTGAGATCAAAGGGAGGTCAGGATCCTTGGGTTGTGGTTCCTCGCACAACGGAGGTCGGAGATTGGGGTGGCGAACTCAAGTTCCCTGTGGTCAGTAGGCGCAGTTGCAGGTCGTCGCTGTCGCGTCGGTGATGCGGCTATCACGCAATTGTGTGTAGATCGATCCATGTAACAGGGTGGATTGGACACATATGTGTCTGGTTAGTGGGGTTCCACGATAAGACAGCTAGTTCTGCACAGGCATGTGGTACCCTGGTCAAATGGGCTGAAATTACGTACTCGAGGACTAGTAATGATTACAGATCGTCGTGAGATCACAGATGTAGTTAGAGCAGTCAGACCCGCAGGAGGCTCCCAAACAATTTTTATACGTCGGCGGACGAAATCGTCCCGGTCGCATCCCGGTCGCATCCCAGGACATTTTTTTCGCCGGATAAACAAAAAAAAAATACGCCGGTGAATTCAAGCCGAACCCAACCACTTGGGTTTCACCTAGGGGCGCCGGCGAACGCATTTGCATGCAAAAGCCCCACTGCCAGCCACCCACATCCCTCTCTCTCCTCTCTCCTCTCTCTTTTTTCTTTCCACCTACCACGCCCGTGCTTCCCTCGACCAGCTCCACAGCGTAGGCGATCACCTCGAGGCCGGCGGCGCGGCGTCACGGAGCCGGAGCCAGGCCCGCCACCGCCGTCCACGACGGCCAGGATCACCCCCGCGGTGCTCTTCATCACGGTGGTCCTCGCCGTGGTGCTGCTCGTCTCCGGGATGCTCCACGTCCTGCGTCGCCTCTTCCTCAAGACCCACCGCGCCAACGCCAGGGCGGAGGCCGTGGAGCGGCAGCTGCAACAGCTCTTCCACCTGCACGAGGCCGGCGTCGGCCCGGGGCTCGACCAGGCCACCATCGACGCGCTCCCCGCCTTCGCGTACGCCAAGGGCGGCCGCCAGTTCGACTGCGCCGTCTGCCTCAGCGAGTTCGCCGCCTCCAGCTCCACCTGCCCGCTCTGCCGCACTGCGCTAGTCTCGGCCCGCGCGCCCGCCGTTGCCGCCGCGGTCGTCACCTCCTCCTCCGCCGAGCCGGACATCGAGGAGCAGATCAAGCCGGAGGACGCGCCGCGTCGTGCTCCCTGTCAGGCTCGGCCGTTCACGAGCGTGCAGGGCAGCGCCACCGCGGACGGCCAGACGGGCACCAGCAGCCCGCCTCGACGGAGGAGGTGCTTCTCCATGGCCTCCTCCGTACAGGTATGTGCTCGCCGACGACAAGCTCCGACGACAAGCTGGTGGTGTCCGTGCGCTGGCGTCCCGACGACGGCGCCGCGGCCATGTGTCCCGACGTAACGACGACGGCGAGCAGCAACCAGCAGGGCAAGAAGGTCTGTGCAGCCGGCCGCGGCGACAACTTCTCCGTGTCCAAGATCTGCGCCGCAGCCGCTCGTCCCACCGCGACAGGGGCGCCACCAGCTGCTGCTGCTGCTCTTCTTCCGCTTCAGCATTCGAAGAGACAGCGGCAGGCCGTTGGCGAGTTTGGCATGGTCGCGTAGCTCCGGCTTGCCCACAACCCTGTTTGTTGTAATGACAGGCAACAATAAAATCGAAAAAAAGAAAATACTATGTACTAGGGGGGGGGGGGCGGCTGGGGGGACGGCTGGGAAACAGTCTTACCCCAAAATCCTTGCCGGCACCCCCCCAGCCGACGTATAAAGGGGGTGGGGCAACAGCTGGGGTTGCTCTTAAGGTGCATTCCTATGGAGTGGTGGTGATTCGAAGTAGGAGACGCCCTACCCGTGCTAGTGCCACTCGTCCCCTTTCGTCGTCGTCTTTGGTGACGGGGCACTCCTCGTTGGGAAGCGGTTGATTAGGTGCCTCTTTTGACATGTTAAGTAAGGGCGATGTGAGATTAAGGTGTTTTTTTTTCCTCCGGTGCATATTTGGCATGCCCATGAGTGACTCTTGATCAGTGAACCAATGTGACTCACAGCGTCTACCCACCAGTGGCAGAGCCAAGACCCGGCTAGCCTAGGCAGCTGCCCGGGATCCCCAAGCCAACGCTCCATTAGTTTATACCTCGGAATGAATAATGTCAATCTAATTCTTCTAGGTGGAGAACTACGTGGCGAACCTGCCTAACTGGTTCTCCTCGACATGTGGCCTCGTCTACTACATAGTCTAGATGGTTTGTGCTTGTATCTCGGAGCCGGACTTCTTTGATTTGGTAAGTATACCCTAGATAATCCCCAAACTGGTGATAGAGTACTAATTAGACCCTTCACCCATTTATACAAGGCTATTTAATCTTTCTTGAATTAAGTGAAATTTACTTATGTTTTACAGTACCAAATTTACGGAAAACATCTACACTTCCCACGAAATATGTCATAAACATATATTCCACAATATTTTTAGTTATAGGCTGGTGCTCGAGACTCGAAACTGGAGAGTGCTTATCGTTTTCATGTGTTCCGTGTTGCCCCCACGGGCGACTAGACGGTACCCTAGCCACCTCCCCTTTCAAATCCCCCCCCCCCCCCCCCCCCCCCCCGTCGTCGGCCAAAGGCTGAGTGGTGCTGGTGGCGGCGGGCACTCCATTTCCCGTGCGCGAGAGGGAATGCTTGGGGCGGTCTCTACTAGCGGCGGCGTGGCTCAGGCGTGACCCGGTGAACGGCGGTGCGGTACGGCTGCGGTTGGCAGTGCCTGTCGGAGGTGGAGGCGGTTGTTGGAGATATGCCCTAGTGACAATAATATTAAGTTACTATTTATCTGCAAGTTCATTATTAAGGTTATATGTTTATGCTATAACTGTTGTGGTACTTGAATAGTGAGTATTCGAAGGAAAAGCCACATGCACATGCAGAGATATGAACAAACAAGTGTTCCTAATCTAGTCTCTAAGATTAGCTTATATGTTGTGTAATGATCATGTTTTCTTGATCATGGACTTTGTATAAGTCGAACAACTATGAGGGTATATTGTTAGGATAACAATAGTACCGAACCGACCAAAGTATATGATCTTCCTAAGAGACAAATTGATGTTGATGAAATTAGCAAAGTGGTTATGAAGTTTTCATTAGCTTATGCCCTTATACCATGAGAACATCTAGTGACCAGACATCTTTTATTGAGAATGTTTTGTATTTAAAGTGGTTATGAGAAGTGGTCGGATTTATTTCGATGTCTCAGGAACAACTCCGATGTTAATTGGAGGTGTTCCGGAGAAGCTATCATGAGAGGCATATTATGCCGGTGATAGGGTGAAAGCTTTTTGGGGGAATTATAATGTGAGAGTTAGAAAGTGTTTCTGACATCATTGGATAAAGTCAATGATTTTATCTAAAGGGCTCACAGGGTTCCGGAAGAGTTTCGAAGAAAACCTGAGAACGGGGAGAGTGCGGAGGGGGGCACTGGGTGCCCTAGGGCTGCGCCATGCTTGGGGTGCAGCCGCATGAGCCCCAGCGCCCACCTAAGGCCGGTGCACGACTTCCCCATGTTTCCTTATTTGTTTTGTGATATTTGGAAAGTCCCAAAATTAAAGGAAGAGATAAAAGGAAAATAGGAGAAGTGGGGAAGGTGGACTCCTAGTTGGACTAGGAGTCCAACGGAATTGGGCAAGGGGATTAGGCCGCCCTCCTAGGGGAGGCCCCCTCCCGAAGCAAGCCTCCCCTCCTCCCTCCTATATAAACCCACCCCTCCCTCCTTGGAAGACACACAAGTTTGTTCACGGTTTTTGAGGTGTCCTCTATGGGTGCGTTTGGTCAGGGTCATGGGGTGGAATGTAACAGGTCGGACCCGCACTTGGACCTCATTCTTGTGTTTGTTTATAACTGGAACCGGAATCCACCCATTCCTCGAAGTGGCATATTCCTAGAAGATCCGTAATCTGCTCGTTCCACCGAATCGGTGGAATCACCACGTTCTGCTTCTCTCTCCCCGACTCTGGCGCTCATGAGGTCAAAGAAAAAAAGTAAATTGTGCTCCCTCGTTTCTCCATCCGATCTAGCCGGCCATGGCGCACAGCAGCAGCAACGACCACGGCGGCGCAAAGGAGCGATGGCGCACAGAAGCAGCGGCGAAGGCGACTGCGCATAGCAGCGGAGGTGCACAGCAGCTGCAGCGGCGATGGCGGCGCACAGCAGCTGCAGCGGCCACGACGGCGCACAATAGCGGCAGTGGGGCGGCAGTGCATCGTAGCTGCGGGGCGCATAGCCAGCAGCATCCAGCATCGGGCCGGCGATGGCGCATGGATTTGGATTTCGGTTGCTAATGACTATGATTTTTTTTTCTTGGCAACTATGACCGTGTTAATTAATGAATGATTTTGATGTTTATTGCTAAGCAATGGTAGGAACAAGACGACTTGGATTTTGGTTGTTAATTAATGACAGATTTGGATATTGATTGCTAATTTGTACAAGTTAAGAGAAGATTTGGAGGTTGATTGCTAATCCATTTCTAATTCTACTTCTTCAACCAAACGTAGGAATGGAATCAACCCATTCCACATTTTACCCCTATCAAACATAAGAATGGAACCGACCCATTCTTTGAGAATGGAGCCATGACATTCCATTCCATTTCGTTCTCAAACCAAACACACCCTACCAGAGCTCTCTCTAGAGATAATGTGTTGAGAAAACTCTCTAACTCTCGCACGCTACTACTATGCCGAAAGGTTGTCTATCTTCGTCAGCCTCGAGTCCTGGACGGTGGAACGCTGACGGGTTGACGCAAGTGGATACGTGGATACTAAAAGAGGGATCACACATGTGATCTTTAATGAGGGAGTAAGCGACATTCTCACCACCAGTCTTGGTCATGAGAATCTTTATCAGGCTTCACCGACAACGTCATCGATAAACGCCAAATTCCGCTACGGTGTTTATAAGTACTAGATCTAACCCCTTATATTGATTGCATCTTCATAGATAGATCTTAACAGTTATATAAGACCGGAAATTTTAAATTCCTACACGTAACCCTTCAGCGGTGGCCTGAGTGGAGTGATGAATGTAGTAAGGAGGTAGCCTGAGGCGGTGTTGTGCGGCCCTGCGAGATGCTGCCCGATATGGGCTGGCTGCACCCGCGCGGCAGGGGCGCGTCCTAGCGACGTCGTACTTTGGGGATGGCAGCGTTCCTATGCAGGTGGTCTGCGGCGGAGGCCATGCGTTTGATACGTCTCAAACGTATCTATAATTTTTGAGTGATCCATGTTAGTTTTGTGATATTGTCACATGTTTTTACTGTCATTTATATCATTTTTATGCATTTTTTTGGACTAACCTATTGACAAGATGCCAAGTGCCAGTTCCCTGTTTCTGCTGTCTTTTTGTTTCAGAAATTTACTTCTAGAAATATTCTCGGAATTGGATGAAAATTTACGGGGAATTTTTACTCGACGGAAGGCACCAGGACACCAAAGGGCAGCCCTGGGGGCCACCCACAGGCCAGGGGCGGCCTGCTGCCGCGGCCTGGGGGCCACCCGCGGGTGGGGCCCGCCCCTGCCCGTGGGGCACCTCCTCGGCCCCCTCCGACGCCTATAAATTCACATTAAACCTAAAAACATCGGGGCGGCCATTATTTTCAAGAAACTCGACCCCGACGCGCCGTCACCGAAAACCCTAGTTCGGTGTCCAATCTGAAGCTGATCCCAGCACTCTGCCGGAGGGGAGATCGATCCCGGAGGGCTCTTCATCGTCATGCCTTCCTTCAGGATGATTTGTGAGTAGTCTCACCTTGGACTATGGTTCCATGGTAGTAGCTAGTTGGTAGTCTCTCTCTCTTGTGCTTCATGTCTTATGATCTTGTGAGCTGCCTAACATGGTCAAGATCGATTATTGTAATGCTATGTGATATGTTTGCTGGGATCCGATGGATTATGAAGTTATGTTCAGATTGTGCATGATTCTTATATGAGTAATTTATGTTCTTGCATGCTCTCCGATGTGCGTAGTTACTTTGGCCAAGTGATTGTGTGTATATCCAAGAGAGGGTATTTATGCTAGATAGTGGGGTTCATGCCCCCTTTTGTTCCTGGGCACGAGTGACAGAAACGTCTAAGGGCAAGGGTGTGCTGTTGCTACTAAGGGTAAAACAACGGTGTTAATGTCTCTTTTGATATTAGTATTGCTTACTTTATGCACTTTACTTAATACAATTGTCTGTTGCTTGCAACTTAATACCGTTGGGTCACAGGCTGGATAGCGATCCCACGGTGGACTTTTTAGACAAAGACGCAGTTGGACTCAACGATCTTTGTTCCTTGTCGTGATGCCTCCATAAATATTATCATGTCCTTTTTGTCATAGCTAAATTGGGTTTGTGTCATGATCTTGTCAATTGCCTAGCTGTAATTCGTTCACCCATCACATGCATATTTTATTTATTTGAGAGACTCCACTAGTGAACCCATGGCCCCCGGTCCATCTTTTTACATCGTTTACAACCTCATTTACTTGCTTTTAGTTATCATTATTACTCTTGTCACTTTTCATATTTCATCTATTTCATCATACAATTAACCACTTTGTTTTCTGCGAGACCAAAAAGATTGACAACCTTTCCGCCGTTGGGGGCAAAGTATTTTGGTTGAGTGTGTGCAGGTCCGCGTCTGTTGAAGGTCAAGCGCCAAAGATGTTCAACATTCACCTCATTGTTGATTTTAAAGTCCTACTGGTTCGATAAACCTCGGTTCGTTAAACGAGGAAAAACTGCTACTAGCTGTAATTCCGCCTTCGCTTGGGGCACCACCCAACTTATTTTATTACAGCAGCAGCATTGCAGCACGGCAGTGCGGCTCCTCGCGCCAGGTTGGGCCTGATCAGGGCTTGGAGGGCTCTAGCTACCGCGTCTAGTTAGAGCATCTCCAACATACGCGCTAAATTAGCCGCGCGCGGAAAAAACCGCCAGTTTACCGCACGCGGGGACATTTCGCGCGCTCCAGCAGACGCGGGAAAAAAGCGCGCGCTGCAAAAACCATCCCGCGCGCTGGACGAAGCGGCACGCGCCGCGCTATATATGCCGCCGCGCATCCAGCGCGTTGGACACACACGCGCCACGCAACCGCACTCTTCCCCTCCCGCTGTAACATCCCAAATTTTGGAATGTTTTAAAAATCACAAAAATTTAAAACTTTTGTTAATAATTAAATAAAGTCTCCAAAAATCAAGAAAAGCTTTTATAGAAGATTGTTTTGACATCTTCAAAGTTATATTAAATATTCCTTTATCTTCAAATCTCAATTTTAAAGTCTTGGAAATAAAATATTTAATTGGGGTTTTCAAATAGAATTTTCCCCTTTGGTTTATTGTTTTAAAACAAATAATATGGGGATATTATAAACCCTATTTCATTTGTGGAAATAATTTAAATACTTTTCCAAGCTTTGTTTTATAAAAATGTTTTATCTTAAAATATTTTAATATGAAAATGAGTTATCATTTTGAATGATACTACTCATATTATCCTCTGGTTTTTAATTAAATATATTGGGTTATTTATAAACCTTAATTTGGAAATTTCCCAAATAGCCATATAAGGCAAATTTGATCAAAAGGGTATTTTGATAATTTTTGTTTTGACCAAAAATAGTTCCTAAATGTCTATTTTGACTATTTGGAATTTTACAAAAAAAATTACACATTTATTTGACTTGATTTGGAGGCCTAATTAAAAAGTTATAAAAGAAAACAGAAAAATGGAAAAGCTTTTGTTAAAAAAAAAAGAAGAAAGCCTACCGGGCTAGCCCAGCAACCAGCCCCACGGCCTCTCCCCTCCTCTCTCTCACCGACATGCGGGACCCGCTTGTCAGCAACGTCCCCGTGCAGGAGCTCGTCCGCCAGCGCCCGTCGCTCTCCTTCCCTTCAATTCGCACTCACGCGAGTGCTAACGGCAGCACCACCGTGCCCCTCTTATACCCCTCCTCCTCCTCTTCTCTTTGCCCCCGAAAGCCCTCTCCGATATGCCTCCAGGCTGCCCAATTTCGTCGCCGGAGTTCCACATCACCGCCGCCGTACTCCTCCGTTTCCGGCCACCACGGTGAAAGCCCCGCCTCCATTTTGTCGTTCCTCTACTTCCCTTGCCGGCACGCACCTTCTGGACATCTTCGCGTGTCCCAAAGGACACCGAGACGACGAACACGTCTTCGACCCGACGCCACCGCCGCCACGACCACGATTTCGACACGGTCAGCATCAATTCGTCATAGCCATCTTGTCCTTCATGTTTGCCGTGCACGCGCGCATCACCCTGACCCTTTTGTTTGCCTAGGAGCGCTCTAATTCGAGCTATCCCTCTGCACCCAAAGTTCGCCACCGCTCCGGCCACGCCTCCCCGCCTCTCCAGGAAGGAATCGACAACTCCGAGCTCGCCATCGTCTCCGTCGTGCCCTCCTGCGCCTCGCCTTCACCTTCCCTATCCCAGGAGACCACCAGAGCACCGCCATCGTTCACGGCCGAGCCGGAGCTCCGCCGTCCCCTTCGTCTCCAGCAACCCAGCGCCGCCGATGAGGAACCCTAGCTTTTCAATCCTTAGATCTTCATCCAGCGGCCGAGATTAGATCACTTAGGTCGAACCGGTATGGTTCGCTTCCAACCGTCAGATCTGGATCTCGCAGCCCAGATCAGATTTAACCGAGCCCAGCTGAGCCAAGCCACAGCTCAAGCCGAGCTGTGAGCCGATCCCAGTTTCTGAATTTTAATTCGGAATAAAAACAGAAATGGCAGTTTTGCAGAAAAGTCCATGTAACTTGAAACATTCATATCTTTTTATTGGTTTGGCCAATTTTAACAAACTGTACCTTTTTGAAATCCTTTGTATCTATAGAATTTAATAGCTCTGTTAGTTTTTGGTTTTGCCTTAGTTAAATTATTCAAATTTCAAATGTGTAATCTGAGTAATTTTGGCATAACTTTAGTTTTAAAATAGCTTTTTGAGTAAATCCAATTGGGTTAGCTTTGTATAGATGTCCTCTGTCCAGTAAGACCTTTCCCAAAATTTTATAAAATGTTTTGAATCACTGTTTTATATAAAATTGTGTTTATGCTATTTTGCGAGTGTTAAAATGTTTTTGTTATTGCTTTAATTGTTTTCTTTTGGGAAAATGTTTTGAAATTTAGTCCTCTGACCAGTAGACCCAAAACCCTTTTTAGTTGAACCATTTCATCATGAAAATGTGGAAATTGGTTTAAAATCTTTTAGTGACTTGTTTTGCAAACTTTGACCCAGTTTTGCAATTTGACCCAAAATTTAAATTGTAAACCTTGGACTTTGACCTACCTCATCATAATAATTCTTTTTGTATATCAAATTATGTGATGAACCATCAACCTTGTTGTTTCATTGTTGTCCATGTTTTGTTTGTTTTATTGATTGTTGTATTGTTGTTTGTTTATTGCTATCTCTTGCCTTGCTTAGAGTGAACGGAGTGCTCCAAGGTACGTTGAAAAGAGGGTGTGAGCAACGACAAGTTTTTCAAAGGCAAGTGATGCTCACTGCATAAATTTCCTAAGTATTTTGATATGCATTGTAGTTTACTTTTTCTAAGTAGAATTGCATGTCAGGTTTTATTACTATGCTATGCTAGACCTGTTAGTATTACTCCAAATATTCCTAAGAGTCTAGCACCTATATAATAACTTAGTATATATTAGCGTTTCTACGCTGAAAATGTTTTCTAAAATAAAAGGATGAAAATTCCACTAAGTTAATGAATCACCTGGGTGGATTTGGTTTTTTGCTCTACCGGTTGTTTAAAGTTGAGTGGCTACTCAGGGCCATTTCCATGGTTACCTGAGTATGTGCACTTGTGGATGGCCACCCAGGAACAAAGAGATTTGAAGTTACTCCATGTGAAGATTGCTTCCAGTGCAGCCACTAGGTATTATGGCTCTGCCTTGACTAAGTAAGTTCTAGGAACCTGATTCCGGCAGTTCTCAGCGGATGAATGTCTTGTATGGGTCTGCCTGACGAACAGGGGACTGGTTCCCAAAGGTCTCGTCTTCATCTTCACCTTTCCTTTTCACTTCAAGAAGGTCAAGGACAGAATCGGTTGATGAAGTCTTGTGGTGAAAGTGCACAACCTCTCGAGAGTGTCAAACTATGATCATAGCCGTGTCCCTGGTTACGGACATTTCTGAGCAGCTGAACAAGGATGTCAACTGAAGATCTCAACATTCCAATTTCTCTAAGTTAAAACTTGATGGGTCAACAAGAGTAGTTGAGACGGTGGTTTTCATGCCATGAAAGTCTCGTATAGTTGAAAAGAAGTTTTACAAAGAGTTAGGAAAAAGTTGGCTTTCTGCAAAATAGCCTTCAACTCCTCCAGCCAAATATGCATATAGATATTAGGAGTTTGCCCTTATGAGTCCACAAGTATCACTTGCCAGATCCGTTCTAATGGTTCTGACCAATTTTTGGCTGTAACCTACGTGTTGCAGGTTTTCTGACGACGAGTAAGGAAACGAATAAGGGTTTCGAGTCTGCAACCAACATGTTTGCCTATGGCACATGAAGATGATGAGGCTCCATGCTATTTTAAGTTTTCCGCTGCTGAACCTTGTAACATGCTAGCCTTTGGCTATGCAATTTGTAATGTTTTATTCTTCTGGATCATCGATGTAATAGATACTTGATGCAATTGCATGATATTACATCTTGAACTGTGGTGCTAGTTATTCGATCCAGGGACTAGCACAATAACACAGGGATCTTGGCCAATTTTAAAAAGGCAAGGTCGTTACAGATGGTATCAGAGCACTGTGTTGCATATAGGTTCGAAACCCTAGGTTTGGATTAGAACTAGGAAAAGACCTAGAATTGAAAATCTATTTTATTCAATCTTATTGAAAAGAAAAATATTTGCAAGTGTCTTTTCTCATACTCTCATCTATTATTCACTTTGTAAGACATCTTTACTCATTCAAATGGACCTTATTGGTGGATTCAACTCAACTGATGTTAGACGATGAAGATCACCACAAGACAAGTTGTGCTACACTGAAGGTCGAAGAAGAACTTAAAGAGATTCAATGAAGAAATAGATGAGACCACCACTTTAGCTAACTTGCTAGAACAACGATAACGTGATAGTGTATTGATCATACTTAGTGAGTATGGCAATACTAGGTTGTTTGTTTGTGTGAGAACCTTGTTGCTTGATGCTTGCTAGATGTTGGTTGTAAGATGAATTGCCTTGATCTGCTGGTTAGGGGTAGAACTTCCTTTAGATTCTTTAGGGCGGCCAAGGAAGCGACAAAGGCGCAGCTGCACTTGTGCAACTCATGGGCCACCGACGACCCCAGGTGGGCGGTGCTGGAGCATGACATCTCCGACGACTCTGACTCCTCCGACTTCGACTGGGACCTCAGCTCGGACGAAGATTTTTAGTTTTATTGTTTCAGTTTAGTGTTCGTGTTAGTTTAATTTTCGTCGTTTTAGTTTAATTTTCATCATTTGTAAAAATATCGTTTAAATTAAGTGTTCATGTTCGTCTGAAAAACTAATATCGTCGCCGGCGCGCTGTGGTGCTACATATTTAGCGCGCTGCACACCGCGCGCCATATTTTAGCGCGTCCGAAAAACCTATCTCGACCACCGTGCGCTAAAACTGCTAATTTGGCACTGGAAAAAAAATTAGCGCGCCGCTCCGCCCCTCGTCTGTTGGAGATGCTCTTAGTGACCGCCTCCAGCGGTGGAGGGGTACCTCCCAGTGGTTGCGGCGTGGAGGCTAGATCCGGACTTGTTGGCCTAGACCTGATTGCGGACTGCCGCGGGGTGCGACCCACCGGTGGTACGTAGGCGCCATGTCCACCTGCCTAGTGCACCTCTGCCGACCTCTTGCACCTCGGTCGTGACGCCAGCCTACCTCCGCTGAGTTGGCGACCTCGCGGCGTGCCGGCGGCCGATCAACAGGCTCGATTTATGGACAACATCTATTGTCCCGGCGTGATGGTAACTGTAGTCATATGGAGCATCAAGGTAATGGGTTCTATTAGAGTACAATTGTAATAGGAGTTGGAGTCCTAACGTAATACGAGTTGGAGTCGGTTCCCTAGAACCCTAGGTCGGTTAGGTCCTCCTATATAAACCCATGTACTCCCGTTGAATCAATACAAGTTATTATTCTTCCCAAATTACATGGTATCAGACGCCTAGGTTTTCCGCACCTTGGCCATGCCGCCGCCACCCAAACCCCTCTTCTCCGCGGCTGAAGCTCGCCAAGCCGATATCCTCTACCCCTCTACTCCTTCTTCTTCCTCTACCCACCAAATTGTTACCCCCCAAAACCCTACTCCACCGGCCTCAATCTCCCTAGCCGACACAATCGCCGACGTCTCCCCGTTCAAACCCATAACTCTCGACCTCGCATCCCATAATTACTACCCCTGGCACCATCTTTTTTATATCCATCTTGGCCGATGTGGTCTTCGCGATCATATCAATCCACAATCGCCCCCTCAACCTCGCAATCCACGATGGGTACCAGACGACCTCGCTATCATCTAGTGGATCTTGATATGCCTCAAACGTATCTATAATTTTTGAGTGATCCATGCTAGTTTTGTGATATTGTCACATGTTTTACTGTCATTTATATCATTTTTATGCATTTTGTCGGACTAACCTATTGACAAGATACCCAGTGCCAGTTCCCTGTTTTTGCTCTTTTTGTATTTCAGAAAATTTACTTCTGGAAATATTCTCGGAATTGGACGAAAATTTACGGAGAATTTTTTTTGAAGGGCAAACAGTGGGAAAGACTCCCACTGCAATTTTTAATAAATTTTACAGGATATACAAGAGTTATTTACAACAAGATTGCCTCTTCAAAAAATGGGGTATAAAAAATAAAACACTTATGAAAAAAGCTAACACTACAACTGAGCAGAGAGCCACTCTTTAAATTGACTTGCATGCTTAGCCTTTATTCTGAACTTCAACCAATTTAGCTCGGCCAAATAAATATGCTTCCATCTGTCAACAGTAGGCCTTTCATCTCTGAAAATGTTATTGTTCCTGATCATCCAAATACTCCAACTTGCCAAAATAATTATATCCATGAAGAAAGGCAGATGCAGTTTATTCTTCATATCAAAGAAAGCCTCATGCAGAGTTAAGTTTGTGTCTCTCTGGGGGCAAACAAAATCCCAACATTGCTTAGCCATGGGACAGGTCCAAAACAAATGAGTTGTAGTCTCCACATGTCTGCACTGAAGAGTGGCACAATCATAGGACTGGAGGTGAAAATTCTTCCTAGCAAGAAGATCCCTTGTATTAAGTCTATCATGAAGGAGTAACCAAAAAAAGATCTTATGCTTAGCTTGGCAGGAGCTTTTCCAAATATATGCAAACAATGGCGACGTGTTCTGAACTCCAATAAGAACATTATAAGCTTTTTTAGTGGAGAATATCTCAGAGCCCCAAATGTAAGTCCATTCATCATTTAAATCTAATTGACTGTTGAGCTTGACCTCCTCTAATGTGTTCTCAAAAGTGAGAAATTCTTGATAGGCTTCAGAAGTTAAAGGTAGGTGAAAAAGGTCTTCAAGGAATTCATTGTGAATAGCTTGTCCCACAGAAATATCAATATTCTTGGCAAAGGAGTATAAGTGTGGGAATTCTTGAGACATACAGCACTTGGTCCACAGATCATGCCAAAGGAAAGCAGATTTTCCATTGCCAATATTGCACTTGGCCATACCCTTATAATAATCAATAAGTCTTAAGTGTGCCTTCCACCAAAAGGAACCTTGCATTTTACTACCAGGCAATTGGCCATTAGCATAATAACCCTCCCATATCAGATTTACCCAAGGGATATCCAATTTGTTATAAAATTTATGAAGATTCTTCAGCAGAAGGGCTCTGTTCTGGACATAGATATTCAAGACTCCAAGACCCCCTTGATTTTTTGGCCGACAGACAGTTTTCCATTTAACCAGAGCTGGCCTCTTGTCTTCAAGGTCAGGTTTTCTCCATAGACAGTGTCTCACTCGACGAAAGACACCAGAAGACCAAAGGGCAGCCCTGGGGGCCACCCACAGGGCAGGGACGGCCTCCTGCCGCGGCCCCCCCTTGGCCCGCGGGTGGGACCCGCCCCTGCTCCTGGTGGGTCCCCTCGGCCCCCTCCGACGCCTATAAAATCCCTTTTAACCTAAAAACATGAAGGCAACCATTATTTTCCAGAAACTCGACCCCGACGCGCCGTCACCGAAAACCCTAGTTCGGGGTCCAATCTGAAGCTGATCCCGGCACTCTGCCGGAGGGGAGATTGATCCCGGAGGGCTCATCATCGTCGTGCCTTCCTCCGGGATGATTTGTGAGTAGTCTCACCTTGGACTACGGGTCCATGGCAGTAGCTAGTTGGTAGTATCTCTCTCTTGTGCTTCATGTCTTATGATCTTGTGAGCTGCCTAACATGATCAAGATCGATTATTGTAATGCTATGTGATGTGTTTGCTGGGATCCGATGGATTATGAAGTTATGTTCAGATTGTGCATGATTCTTATATGAGTAATTTATGTTCTTGCATGGTCTCTGATGTGTGTAGTTACTTTGTCCAAGTGATTGTGTGTATCTCCAAGAGAGGGTATTTATGCTAGATAGTGGGTTCGTGCCCCCTTTTGTTCCTGGGCACGAGTGATAGAAACGTCTAAGGGCGAGGGTGTGCTGTTGCTACTAAGGGTAAAACAGCGGTGTTAATGTCTCTTTTGATATTAGTATTGCTTACTTCATGCACTTTACTTAATGCAATTGTCTGTTGCTTGCAACTTAATACTGTTGGGTGACAGGCTGGATAGCGATCCCACGGTGAACTTTTTAGACAAAGACGCAGTTGGACTCAACGGTCTTTGTTACTTGTCGTGATGCCTCCATAAATATTATCATGTCCTTTTTGTCATAGCTAAATTGGGTTTGTGTCATGATCTTGTCAATTGCCTAGCTGTGTAATTCGTTCACCTATCACATGCATATTTTATTTACTTGAGAGACTCCACTAGTGAACCCATGGCCCCCGGTCCATCTTTTTACATTGTTTACAACCTCATTTACTTGTTTTTAATCATCATTATTCCTCTGGTCACTTTTCATATTTTATCTATTTCATCATACAATTAACCGCTTTGTTTTCTGCGAGGCCGGAAAGATTGACAACCTTTTCACCGTTGGGGGCAAAGTATTTTGGTTGAGTGTGTGCAGGTCCACGTCTATTGAAGGTCAAGCGCCAGAGATCTTCAACATTCACCTCGTTGTTGATTTCAAAGTCCTACTGGTTCGATAAACCCCAGTTCATTAAACGATGGAAAACTGCTACTAGCTGCAATTCCGCCTTCGCTTGGGGCACCACCCAACTTATTTTAATACAGCAGCAAGCTCTTTTCTGGCGCCGTTGCCGGGGACTTTGGAGCTATAGCAAGGGGAGTCTCATACCCTTAATCTCTTTACTTTGTTTTTGTCTTGCTTGCTTTATATCTCGTTTAGTTTATTTTCCTGTTTCAAAATTTTAAAACCCAAAAAAATTAGTGTAGTCTTTATTCCTGTCTTGTTATTTTATCTTATCTTCATGACTAGTTCTTTTCCTACTGTTTAGACACTCGAGTCCAAAGTCCTCACCTTCAAACAATGAGGTGGGGAGAGTTTGAAAGATGCTTGGTACAGAATTAATGATGCTCGTCATAGATCCGTTAAAAAACCATTGGCCACTGTTCTCCTTAGAATTTTTTATATTGGCATCACAAGTTGGTATAGGTATGTCCTAGATACTATCACAGGTGGAAACTTCCTAGGAATTAATGCTTTGGAAGCTTTTAATGTTATAGAGGGTCTTGTGGGGATTCCACCAACTAATGATCGTAAAATTGAAATCACTTTAGAACATGTCATGCAAAGGATAGTAGTTATAGAAGATAATGTACCAAGTGTGGATATGATAAGAGAAATAGATAAGGGAATTCTTGATGGTATTAATAAGCTTGATGGGTGCCTAAAAGACATTGCTAAGAGTATTAAGTCCCTTGAAGCTACAAGAGCTATTAATCGAATTGATAAATTGGGGGAAGCAATTGATACCTCGGGAGCACCCTTTTCTCCATCTAAATCTAAAAAGAGAGATGCTTCGGTCCCCAAAGTACCTAAATTTATATTTGTGCCAAATAATACTAATAAAATTAATACATCATTTGCAGGAAAAGAGGAGTTGAGGATGGTGAAGGAAGCTCAAATTTCCAAGGATTTTAAGGGAGGAGCCCTAGTGGGTAAAACTACTTTTGCTCCACCATTTGTTGGTACTAATAGTATTGCTGGAGTTCCTTTTCCAAGTTCCACAATTCATGAATCTGATAAGAATGATGATGTCTTTGATTTCGAAAAAACTTGATATTTTGGCATTGCGCCTAGCTAAAAGGCGTTAAAGAAAAGCGCTTGTTGAGAGGCAACCCATCTTTTATTTTCTTGAGTCATGAAGTTATTACCTCTGTAGCAACTTCATTGTATATTTTTCGTTTGGTTTTTTGTGCCAAGTTTAGCCTCTAATGCATTGAAAGTGCGAGGTATTGTGTTGCTGTCCAAAAACAGATTCTGTGCGCCTGTTGCACAAAAATCCTAAAATCGCCAGAATTTTATCTTTTTCTGATAATTTTTGACAGCAAGACTGATGCTTTTATATATCTTTCGTTAGTTTTAAGTTTTTTGATTTGAGCTGCAGAAGTGCCTTGAAAATTTCGATCTTTACAGACTATTCAGATTTTGATAGATTCTGCTTTTATTTTGTATTTGTCGCTTTACCATCGTCATATGCGATACGCTAGGGGTAGAGTGCCACAGTGAGGCTTAGTAAATGGTAGCTAATGTTTAATGAAGTTTGTTTGCAATTTTTCATGAATTGAACACATGTGCATTTTAATTTATGAGCACTAACCCTCTAATCAAATTATGAGAAGTTTTGTGTGAAGGGAGTTTCTAAGTTCCAAAGGAGAGGAATATGAAGAAATCGAGAATGGATCAGAGATCAAGCTTGGGGATGCCCCGATGGCACCCCCTATGAATATCAAGAACTATCAAGAATCAAAGCTTGGGGATGCCCAAGGCATCCCCTCATCTTCATCGACTATCATAAGGTCGTCTTCGTTGAACTTCGTTTTTATCACTTTACATATTATGTGCTATGCTTGGAGCGTCTTTTTACTTTCAGTTTTGTTAGTTGTTTGCTAGTCATATCTTTGTTGGATCCTAGCTTTATTTGTGTGGGAGAGAGAAACGCTCCGCTTTTTCGTTTGAATACTCCTTTGCTTCGCTTATATCTTTTTGAGTATTCTTAGCTACTGTCCGTTTTCTAGTAAGCTCTCGCTTTTAGCTTTTATCTTGTTTAGAGCTGCTAGTTGTTAAGTTAAACTCTCTTGTTCTTCACTTATACTTGTTGGAGAGTTGTTGTTGAAAAATTGCTTGAATTGTCAATGCGACAAAATGTTGTTTGTGTGATGATAGAATAAAATGAAAAGCCTGCATAGTTTTGTAGATCATGGTGTGGATACTTGATGCATATCAATTGTTTTGAGATGTTATGTTGAATGCTTAAACTTGCTGGTTATTTGAGTGGAATTGATTAGTGATGCATGTAAAATGCATACATGAACTTTGCACTATAATACTTGTATTCCATTCATATTTGCATCATATAAGGGGTATATTACTGTTATTTAATGATTTTTGGTAATTAATAATGATTTCCCCTTTTTATGGAATTAATCCTCCGCAGGCAGAAAACCCCTATTTCTTTCCTTATTTGTTTCAGGGCCTTAACGACATCATAATGAGCTATAAATTTACGGGGATCATTATTTTGAAAGGAGGAAGACCTAGGAGCGAAGGAAGCAAGCAAATGGAGGCCGGAGGGGCGAAAGAGGGTGCCCCACGCGGACGCGGCCAGGTACAGGGGCCGCATGGGCCCACCTCTTTTCGCCCTCGTGGCCCCGTTTGCGACGATCCTTCTTCCTGAAGCTTCTTTGTGACCTAAAAACGCCTATATAAAGAGCCCCCGATGTTTTTCGAAGGGAGAGCCGCCACACGAGAGAAACAAGAAACAGAGACCAGGAGGCTGCAGATTGGAGGGGGGAAACTCCGGCGGAGCGCTGCCGGAGAGGTCTCCTTCTTCTCCATCGACATCTCCACCGTCTCCATGATGAAGAGGGAGTAGTCCACCTCTACACTATGGGTTTGTGGCAGTAGCATATGTATTTCTCTCTCTCTCTTGAGTTTCACTAATTAGCACCGTATGAGCTGCTGAACATGATTACGGTCATCATTGTATTACCTTTGTGGTGGATCTTTTTATGAGTTAATATATGTTGAGATTGCAATGTTTATTTCAGTTATGAAAGTAGATGCATATTATGTACCCCGTTCTTGTATCCTTATTTTGATCAAGCATGTTTATGAGAGCGTGTGAGGGGAACGTGTGCATTAGTTGGAGTAACGGGGGTGGTGATGTGATAAGCTGACAACTTAATATCACGATACATTAGGTGTTTACCTTACTTTGTTGCCTCACTAGGGATAAACCAAAATACCATGTTGCAAGGTTGAGGAGTGACAAGCCTCTACCTATGACTAGATCCATCATGTTCTTATTTTCACTTCATGTCATTAATCTTAAAGCTATACTCTGAGTCATCTTAATTACTGAGGTGTATGATTTAGTTCGCATCTTGGTGGAGTATAAGTGAGACTAATAATAAAAAGGTCTCTATGTTAGGACGTGATGCCCATATAATTAGTAACATGTCATTAAACTTGTTTGCAATCTCATATGTTAATCCTATGTCTACTTATTTGTCACACTATATTAAAGAGAGAGTGCATGTGTGAAACCATGAACCCCGGTCCATTTTTAATCATAAGAAACAACTTTCCAACCACTTTTAAGCATTTTCTACATTCAGCCATTTTAAAATCAGAAAATACAAAAATACTTTTATTCATTGCATACACATATAAAAACCCCAAAAATATCATCCGTCATCATTACTATCATCCTTGCAAGAGTTGATCCTCTCCGAAGCTCACGAGTCACCCATCTCTATTCAACCGGGTAGCACCAAGATGTACCAAGATCTTCGCCCTCAATTCTGGTGGTCTTGCATGAAGCGCGAGATTGCCGAGTATGTCGCTGAATGTGACGTCTGTCGCCGAGTTAAGGCTGAA
Source organism: Puccinellia tenuiflora (assembly GCA_012064385.1). Classification (NCBI taxonomy): domain Eukaryota; kingdom Viridiplantae; phylum Streptophyta; class Magnoliopsida; order Poales; family Poaceae; genus Puccinellia; species Puccinellia tenuiflora. The sequence goes on along the minus strand of QRDG01000434.1, from coordinate 461,618 downwards.
CATCAAAGGCCAGCTGGTACTCTCCGTCCTATAGCCATTCCCGAATGGAAGTGGGATGAAGTTGGTATGGACTTCATTACCGGATTCCCAAGGTCTCAGAAGGGAAATAATGCAATTTGGGTAGTCATCGATCGCCTATCCAAGGTCGCCCATTTTCTTCCCGTCCGTGAGGATATCAATGCCAGTCAGCTTGCGGAGTTATATGCAACCCGGATTGTTCCGTTACATGGAGTTCTGTTAAGGATTATCTCTGATTGGGGAAGTCTGTTCGTATCCAGATTTTGGCGAAGTTTCCAAACTGCTATGGGAACCCGTCTCAATTTCAGTACAGCTTATCATCCTCAAACCGATGGCCAAACTGAAAGGGTCAACCAAGTTCTGGAGGACATGCTTCGGGCATGTGTCATCTCCTTCGGAAAAGGTTGGAAAAAATATCTTCCCTTCGCCGAGTTCTCCTACAACAACAGTTATCAAGCTAGTCTGCAGATGGCCCCGTTTTAGGTTCTCTACGGAAGAAAATGCCGAACTCCGCTCAATTGGTCTGAAACCGGAGAGAGGCCACTCTTCGGTCCTGATGTAATCAATGAGGCTGAAGAGAAAGTCCGCATCATTCGAGAAATCTCAAGATTGCCCAGTCCAGGCAGAAGAGCTACTATGATAAGCATCATCAAGAAGTTCACTATGAAATTGGTGACAAAGCCTATCTTCGAGTCTCTCCCCTCCGAGGCGTTCGTCGTTTCGGAATCAAGGGAAAAATTGGCACCTCGTTTTGTTGGTCCTTTCACTGTCCTGGGTAAGCGAGGTGATCTCTCCTATCAACTCGAGCTCCCAGAGAATTTCCCGGATGTGCATGATGTGTTCCATGTTTCCCAACTCCGTCGTTGCTTCAAAGATCCTATTCGTGGGGTCAATCATGAAGAGTTGGATATTCAGGAGGATCTGACTTACCGCGAGCATCCTGTCCGCATCTTGGATGAAGCGGAAAGGAAAACTTGTAATAAATCCATCAAGTTCCTCAAAATCCAGTGGTCTAACCATTCTGAAGACGAAGCAACCTGGGAACGTGAAACTAGTCTTCGTCAGGAATACCCCGCCTTCTTCACTCAAGCCTAGAATCTCGGGACGAGATTCCTGTAAGGGGGATAGAGTTGTAACAGCCCCACTTTTGGACCCTGAAAATATGAGTAAAATTTTCACTTTTTGCATCTCATTTGCATCATGGCATATTATCCAAATTGCTTCACATGAAATAATAAGACCAATAATGAGAAGCAACAAATGACAATCCCAGGGTGGTGATGTGAATGGTGAACAAACTCTCAAACTAATTTCTCATATTTGTCCAGGAAGTTCCTACAACAACAAATATAATTGTTGCCAAATTTAGTGCTTTATCAAATTCAAATATTTGGATAAAACCCTAAAATACAAGAGAGCAATTTCTGAAATGTTACCACATGAAATATTTTCCAAATGGGCTGCAAATTTTACCACAGGTTCTAAATAATATATGTTGGCTCTGTGAATTTTTCCAGAATTTTACAAAATGTTTAAGGGCCTCAATTAAATGTCTAAAGTTGCTGGAATTAAAAAAAATTGGGAAAGGGGAGAAACCTGACAGTGGGTCCCCCCTGTCAGCATCGTCACTGTGGCAACAGGGAGAACCCTGGCGCCATGGCCGCCCCACCACGGCCTCCCCCGTCGACCCTCGCTCCCCTGGGCCCCCCTGGAGCTTAAGAGCACCTCCCACGACCGCGTGCTCCTCCTCCCCTCCTTTTTCTCCCCTGCAGCGAAACCCTAAATCGACCGCGCCATGGCCGTGCGCTAACCGAGCCGCCGCCGCTCGCTGCCGACGTTGCAGACCACCAGGAGCAGATCGGCTTGGGGCAAAAGAACCGCCGCCTCTTCTTCTTCTTCCTCCTCCTCCAGGAACTCCAGTTCGGGAGCCGGAAATCGCCGTGTCCGTCTCCGTCCTCTCCGCCTCCGACCGAGGGCTGCTGCCACGATTCCGTCGCCGTCAGCCCTCCTCTACCACCGCTGACCTCACGCACGCGCTCAGGGTGAGCATGCGGTCCTTCTGGACATCTCCTCCCTCTCTCTCCCCTTCTGAGTCGCCGTCTTGCCATCGGCCGAACCATGCCTCCGCCGTGGCTCATCGCCGGCGTCCTTTCCGGCGATCATTTGGTCCCTACCGCCGCCACCTAGCTCGCCTCAGTGCGTAGACCGTGATGTCTACACACGCTTCTATTCTTGTAGACAGTGTTGGGCCTCCAAGAGCAGAGGTTTGTAGAACAGCAGCAAGTTTCCCTTAAGTGAATCACCCAAGGTTTATCGAACTCAGGGAGGTAGAGGTCAAAGGTATCCCTCTCAAGCAACCCTGCAATCACAATACAAAAAGTCTCTTGTGTCCCCAACACACCCAATACACTTGTCAGATGTATAAGTGCACTAGTTCGGCGAAGAGATAGTGAAATACAAGTAATATGGATGATTATAAGTAGTAATTGCAATCTGAAATAAAAATGGCAGCAAGCAAACATGTAGCAGAACTTGTTGTAAACGGTGTTTCAATGCTTAGAAACAAGGCCTAGGGATCATACTTTCACCAGTGGTCACTCTCAACAATGCAATCATAATTGAATATAAATATAAGCACTTCAATATACTACTCCAAAGTATTCTCCGGCTGGATAACGAACACTAATTCATTGTGTAGAAATGCAAAAGCACGCCTCAAACATATATTCCCAAGTACTAATGAATACCCCACACTGGACCATGAGCATTCATAGGAGGTACTAACACACCACAATTTCATAGAGACATCCAACTCAAATAATAAATCAGTGAACAAGTATCTTGTGAAATATAGGCTAAAGACCCACACGGTGCACACACTGTCACCTTTACACACGTGGGACAAGGAGTCTCCGGAGATCACATAAATAAAGCCCACTTGAGTAACATAACAACATCTAGATTTCAAAGCTCATGATCACATATAGATCACATCATGGGAGAGAGAGATATAGACCACATGGCTACCGGTACGGCCCTCAGCCCCGAGGGAGAACTACTCCCTCCTCATCATAGGAGTCAGCAACGGCGATGGAGATGGCGGTGGAGTCGATGGAGATGGCTCTAGGGGCACTTCCCCGTCCCGGCAGGGTGCCGGAACAGAGACTTCTGTCCCCCCGAAACTTGTCGGCGATGGCGGCGGCGCTGCGGATATTTCTGTGGAATATGACGGGGTCTTCTAGGTTTTATGCGTCGGGGGCAATATATAGGCGAAAGGGCGGCGTCGGAGGGCTCCCGTGGGCCCCACACCACCTGGTGGCGCGGCAGGCATGGGTCCTGCGCCACTCTATGGTTTGGCCGGCCCACGGCCCTCCAGGTCCTCTCCTTCGGGCTCCGTGTAGTCCATTGAATTATAAGACTACTGCTTTTTGTCCCGTCCAATTCCGAGAATATTTCCTTAAGTACTTTTCTGAAACGGGAAAACAGCAGAAAACAGGAACTGGCACTGTGGCATCTTGTTAATAGGTTAGTTCCAGAAAATGCATAAAAATGCTATAAGATGTAAACAAAACATGTAGCAAATGGTATGAAAACAAGCATGGATCATAAGAAATTATAGATACGTTGGAGACGTATCAGCATCCCCAAGCTTAGTTCTACTCGTCCTCGAGTAGGTAAAACGATAACAAATAATTTCTTAGGAGACATGCTAACTCACAATCTAGATCAACATAGCAATGCAAAGAACATGATGTGAATAAGGTGATCCAAAACAATTGTCTATAGTTGACATTAAGCAAACAATGATTAACAAATGCTAGCTAAAAGAAGCTAGAACTTTTCATGAATCAGCGTGTTGGAGACAAGGAACCATACATAAGGTTTAGAAAGAAGGATAGTAAATTGTGTCTCCAATGTAAAATGTCAATCAATCTTCAAAGCATCAAATTCAGTCAATAATAGAAATAGCCAAGCTCAAGTCAAGTGTCCTTTATCCATCCACTTAACTTATCAACTGTTATGTAGTCCACTCAACTAATACAAGCAAGAAGAAGGCTTGGCACCATGAGGTTATGGCAAAGAGAATAATAATGGGGGTTTGGAAGGCCAAAAAGAAAGGCTCAAACAGTGGAAGAGGTAACCACAAGACAAGAGGAAGTCCCGTAGTAGACACTGAATGAGGAGTAGTGATTGCCATGCAACGGATGCACATAGAGCTATATGAATGGAAGCTCTCCAATGGAACTAGTGGGGGTGCATCCAACTTGCTTGCTCATGAAGACCTAGAGCTCACTTGAGGAGGCTCATCGTTGGAATATACAAGCCAAGTTCTATAACGTTTGGTCCCCACATAGTTATACTAATGAAGCATGAAAACTCACTACAATGATGTAGGTGCTACTAGCACAAGTGTGGAATAAAAGGATAGTAGTGTTGCCCCCTCTCTCATTTTATATTCTTTGTTTTTTTTTTTTTTGCTTTTTTGCTTTTTGAGGCCTTTGTGGCTCTTTTATATTTTTCTCTCATTGGTCTCTTTTGGACTCTTTTGATTAGCCACTTTGGACTCTTTTCAATATGCTCACAGGTAGAGGCAACACTCTATTTTACAAGATGATCATCACACTTTTTGGTGTACTCAAAACTCAAAGACTAATACATGGTGTATGGTGGATATGCATGATCGAGCGTAGTGTGGAAAAGATGTAAAACATGTGGAAGACCACGCATCACACTAACTCAAATGGTCAAGCAATACTATATGGTAATGAAGTAAAAATGACATAAAGTCATGTAATGTAAATGATGGATGTTTCATGGCAATGTATCTCGGAACAGCTATGGAAATACTGTGATAGGTAGATATGGTGGCTATTTTGAGGAAGATAGTTGGCTTATGTGTAGGATAACAAGATGAAGATCTCCCACGGGGTTGGATGTACATGCGAAGTATGCACCAATCTCAATGTGAAAAAGGGCAATGCAAAGTACCGAAGAGGCTAGCAAAATATGGAGGTGGAAGTGCCAAAAACCAAAAACTCACATAGCATGTCGTATATTGCAAACAACTAACAGTATCAAAGTTTTACAAATGGTTAGAGACACCCCGAGAGGGATCGTGGCGGCGACACAAGTGCCCCGTTGGCTTCCCCGTCCGTTGCAGTAACTATACCATTAGAAACTTCTTTTCAACTAAGAGGAAATCACGACACTAAAGCACTATTGACTTAAGTTGTTTTTAGTTCAGAAAAGTACGGCTCCACGCTCTACTAACACATCTTCACTAATCAGATCTTAACAACATTAACCAACATATTTTAACCATTAGTTATTTTAATACCTCAAAACAATTGAAGAGGAGCAAGTTATCTACACAATGGTCTACAAGACTATGCAGCTTTTCTCTATTTCATACCACTATCACAAGCATAGCATTTTCCAATCTAACACATAAACCAAGCAACTAAAACAACTCTCTAACAAATAAGAGTGAAACACAAGAGAGCTTAACACAAAGAACTAGCAGCTCTAAATAAGATAACATGCTAAAAGCGAGAGCTTACTAGAAAACAGACAGTAGCTAAGAATACTCAACAAATATAAGTGAAGCACAAGAGTATTCATATGAAAAAGCGGAGCGCGTCTCTCTCCCACACAAGAATGCTAGGATCCAACTTATTAAGCAAACTAAAACACACACTCAAAATAAAAACAGACGCTCCAAGCAAAATACATAAGATGTAGTGGAATAAAAATATAGTATCACTAGAGATGACCTGATAGTTTTGTCGATGAAGAAGGGGATGCCGTGGGCATCCCCAAGCTTAGATGCTTGAGTCTTCTTGAATTTGCTGGGGATGACTCACCGGGGCATCCCCAAGCTTAGGCTTTTCACTCTTCTTGATCTCATCATATCGTCCCTTTTGCTTACTTGAAAACTTCCACCACATCAAACTCAAAGTAATTCTCATTAGAGGGTTAGTGCATAAACCAAAAATTCACAAGTTCTACTATGACACAAGCACACCTTAATGCATTATAACATTAGCTACAGCCACTGATGCTCAAAGAATCAAAAAGATCCAAATAAACATCGCAAAAGAAGCAATGCACAATAAAAGGCAGAATCTGTCAAAATCTGAACAGTCTGTAAAGACGAATTTTTTTGAGGCACTAGAGTTGCTCAAATCGAAAATCACTGAACTAGAAAAAGTTTCATACATATATGAAGATTCAGCACACAAAATCTCAAAGCATTTCGTCGCCTCTGGAATAAATTATGAATTTAACGGTGACAGACAGAAATCTGTTTCCTGTGCAGAAATCCAAATATAGCAAAAACTTTCTACTAGAGACCTTACTTGGCACAACATTGCAAGAAAATAAAGATACAAAGAAGTTGCTACAGAAGTAAACAAACTTCTTGACTCAAATAAAAGAAAAGATACTGAAAATAAAATGATGGGTTGTCTCACATAAGCGCTTTTCTTTAAAGCCTTTTAGCTAGGCATGATAATTTTGATGATGCTCACATAAAAATGAGAGTTGGAGCACAATAAGGGAGCATCAAGAAGCAACTATAAAACTCATTTAAGTCTAACCCACTTCCTATGCATTGGAATCTTGTAAGTAAATAAATCCATGAAGCATAAATTGACTAGCATAGGAAGACAAAATAGGTGCAACTTCAAAAATTTCAACAAAAGGAGAGGAGATTCAATGTTATTGTGATATATGAAGCCATGTCTCCCTTTTTCATAAAAAATTTCAGTAGCATAATTGATAAAATCCACAATATAACCATCACATGTAAAATTCTTATCATGATCCATATGCATAAAAGTATTATTATTACTCTCCACATAAGTAAAATCCTTCTCATTAGTAATAGTGAGAGTAAAACTACCATATCCATCATTGTAATCATCATATATAGGAGGCATATCATAATCACAAGAGAATTTATGCTCAATAGTAGATGGACTGAAAAGATCACATTCATCATTGTAATCATCATATATGGGAGGCATATTATCATCAAAGCAAATTTCCTCCTCAAAGCTTGGGGGACTAAAAAGATCATTTTCATGAAAACTAGCTTCCCCAAGCTTAGACTTTTCCATAGCATTAGCAATAATGGTGTTCAAAGAATTCATACCAATAACATTACTACCACTATTATGCAAACAAGCTTCCATAGGTTTTTTAATTTTCTCTTCAAAAGCATCATGTCCTAATTCAATATAAATTTCATAAAGATCCCTAATTTTTTGTTGTTTTCCATTAAGCCTAACTAGTGAAATTAAAAACAAGAAACAAAAAGATATAATTGCAGAATCTAAAGGAAATAACTTCGAGCACTCACACAACAGCAACAGTACTAGAAAATAGCTTAGTAGCCAGATGATGTGAGTACCTTTTACCTTACCTCCCCGGCAACGGCGCCAGAAAATAGCTTGATGTCTACACACGCTTCTATTCTTGTAGACAGTGTTGGGCCTCCAAGAGCAGAGGTTTGTAGAACAGCGGCAAGTTTCCCTTAAGTGAATCATCCAAGGTTTATCGAACTCAGGGAGGTAGAGGTCAAAGGTATCCCTCTCAAGCAACCCTGCAATCACAATACAAAAAGTCTCTTGTGTCCCCAACACACCCAATACACTTGTCAGATGTATAGGTGCACTAGTTCGGCGAAGAGATAGTGAAATACAAGTAATATGGATGACTATAAGTAGTAATTGCAATCTGAAATAAAAATGGCAGCAAGCAAACATGTAGCAGAACTTGTTGTAAACGGTGTTTCAATGCTTAGAAACAAGGCCTAGGGATCATACTTTCACTAGTGGTCACTCTCAACAATGCAATCATAATTGAATATAAATATAAGCACTTCAATATACTACTCCGAAGTATTCTCCGGCTGGATAACGAACACTAATTCATTGTGTAGGAATGCAAAAGCACGCCTCAAACATATATTCCCAAGTACTAATGAATACCCCACACTGGACCATGAGCATTCATAGGAGGTACTAATACACCACAATTTCATAGAGACATCCAACTCAAATAATAAATCAGTGAACAAGTATCTTGTGAAATATAGCCTAAAGACCCACAAGGTGCACACACTGTCACCTTTACACACGTGGGACAAGGAGTCTCCGGAGATCACATAAATAAAGCCCATTTGAGTAACATAACGACATCTAGATTTCAAAGCTCATGATCACATATAGATCACATCATGGGAGAGAGAGATATAGACCACATGGCTACCGGTACGGCCCTCAGCCCCGAGGGAGAACTACTCCCTCCTCATCATGGGAGTTAGCAACGGCGATGAAGATGGTGGTGGAGTCGATGGAGATGGCTCCGGGGGCACTTCCCCGTCCCGGCAGGGTGCCGGAACAGAGACTTCTGTCCCCCGAAACTTATCGGCGATGGCGGCGGCGCTGCGGATATTTCTGTGGAATATGACGGGGTCTTCTAGGTTTTATGCGTCGGGGGCAATATATAGGCGAAAGGGCGGCGTCGGAGGGCTCCTGTGGGCCCCACACCACCTGGTGGCGCGGCAGGCATGGGTCCCGCGCCACTCTATGTTGTGGCCGGCCCACGGCCCTCCAGGTCCTCTCCTTCAGGCTCCGTGTAGTCCATTGAATTATAAGACTGCTACTTTTTGTCCCGTCCAATTCCGAGAATATTTCCTTAAGTACTTTTCTGAAACGGGAAAACAGCAGAAAACAGGAACTGGCACTGTGGCATCTTGTTAATAGGTTAGTTCCAGAAAATGCATAAAATGCTATAAGATGTAAACAAAACATGTAGCAAATGGTATGAAAACAAGCATGGATCATAAGAAATTATAGATACGTTGGAGACGTANCCACGACAAGGACCGTGGGATTCTACATTGAGCTGGCAACATCCTCGTACCCCCGCGTGGCTACGAGGATCTACCTCAGGCTACATCAACATCTACTTCCCCTATAGGTGTTGGTGAGTGCTAGATCTAATATCGTAGATAGTTACATTTTCATAGATTGATCTTGGCAGTTGCATAGCGAGGCGATTTTTTTTTATTTTCCATCTGCCACACTTCCATTGGATAATTCCTTACAAGAATCGCAGCCCACTCATGGGCTACCATATCATAAAAACCCTCTTGTGGTACAAGGATAATTAGAATGCAAAAGTAGCCTTATTGCCAAGGTGAATCTGTTCACCTAAAAATCCAGCAACAAAGGCGTATGATCTGAACCAGTCCTGGTTAGCGCACACAGAGATGCAAGTGGAAATTTTTTTCCCGCTCCATGCTTTGTAAGATTATGTCCAACTTATCATAAGTTGGAGCAACTCTATGATTAGCCCAAGTATATTGTCTACCTGGAAGCATCAACTCTCTCAGATTTAGACTTTCAATGACAGTATTGGAAATAAAAGGCCAATGAGGGTTGAAATTATCGTTGTTCTTTTCCTCCTGGCGACATATAATGTTAAAATCACCTCCACATAATAGATGGAGTGTATTCGATTCACATAAACGTACAAACTCAATAAAAAATCTCAGGTTTCTTAGCATCTTGAGCTGCCCCGTGCATATAGAGGAACTAAAGACTGTTAGAGATATATTCCGTGTACGTATAAACGGATAGTTTAGGATAGAGATAGGACTCTCGTGTCTTGTCTTGCACTCCAAGATGATGCCCTGTACGCCTATATATACTCGCCCATGAGGCTCAATAATACATCCATCGCATTACGCCAAGCATCCCTCTCTATCCCTTCTAACATGGTATCAGAGCCTAATTAGATCCTACCCTAGAGCAGCCGCCGCCAAGCCCTCGCGCCGCCGCCGCCGCTCCCAAACCCTAGCAACGCCGCCCCCATGGCGCCGTGCTAGGTGCCGTCGACACGCTTCCGCCGCGCCGCCCCCGGGGAGGTTGATCTCCATGATCTCCGCCGGGGGCTGCGCAACCCGTACGTAGGGTCCGTCCGCCGATCCGTGATCGGCTGCCCTGCACGTCTTTTCTCCGATCTCTTGATCGGTTTTCTTTTTTTGGCTTACCGATCTTAGATCGGATTGAGTCGCACATCGTCGTCGTCATCGCCGCGCCTCCGCTCCGACCATCGGCATCGACGATCTACACCGCGCCCGTGCGTCTTCCACCACCGCCGCTGTGCCTGCCTCGGTAGGCCGTCGCGGCCTCACGGCAGGCTGCCGTGCACCGCGGCCGGCTGTTGCGCCTTCCTCGGGAGGCTTCCGCGGCCGTCTCCCTTGGATCGTCTTCGTCGTCATCACCCGGGACTTCACCGACCACGCCGCCATCACCACCGATCTATGCGTCGTCCCCGCTATGGCGCATACGTCGCACCGTCGGTCTGATCAACCGATCTGCGCACGTCGCCGCCAAGCACGTCCCCGAGCACGCGCCTACCACCGATCGAGCTACGGGCTGCCGCGCCCCTTCGGGCCGCAGCACCGCCACCTTGGTCTCCTTCTACCGGCTGCCGACGCGCCTCCCACGCGCGTACGCGCCGGTGGCCTCCAGCCGCTGCACCGACTCGCGCCTTGCAGCTATGCCGCCCCCTCGGGGTGTAGCATCGCTGCATGCTGTCACCTCGCCGTCCCCGCGCACTGGCGTCCCCGGCTTCCACCGCGCCGCTCCACGACGCGGATCGTCGTTGTCTGCGCCCATCTTCGTCGTCCCGCCCGGTCCCACGGCGCTAGGGCCTGCGACACCGTTCGCGCCTGCAACACCGTCCGCGTCGACACCGTTCGCGTCTGTGACACCGTCCGCGTCAACACCGTCCGCGCCTGCCTCTCCTTTGAGCACCGTCGCCACGCTCTAAAAGGTAACCTGCAGGACGACTTCTTGTCGTTGCAGGTCCTGCCGACTACGCCGCGCCCCTCTAGGCGTCCAGCGTGCCCACTCCAGGCCGCCGCTGGTTCCGCTGTCTTCTACGTCTTCGTCCACTACAACTTCGCCGCCAGCGTCATCGCCTCGTCCCCGTCTACATTACCTGCTACTCTACTCCGACAACCGTGGAAAACATCGGCATCTCTCCCTCGCCGCTCTGCGCGTCGCAACCGTCGTGGAGTCCTCCTCTGCTAGTCTTTCTCTGACATGGCGACAAGTTTATGATGGTCCCTGCCCCTCGCACGCCTGGTACTGGCAACACCGGGAGTGTCTTCGTCCCCGACGCGTTCCCGAGTCTGGCAAACTCGGATCGGCGCCTCGTCTTCATCGGCCTCGACAACGTCTTCTGTGGCATCGACCCCTCTACGACCGCCTCGACTGCGTCACCGACGAGTTCTTCTTTGCGTACTCGATTCTGGCAAAACCGGAGTATGCCTTCATCCCCGACGTGCGCCTAGTTCTGGCAAAACTACGGCCGCACCTCGTCCTCGACGGGTCAGACTGCATCGGCTCTGGCGTCGGCCCTTTCTTCGACGATTACCTTGATGCGTCTCCGTCATCCTCCTCGCGCACTATGCGCATGCGGCTTCATGTGCGGCTTCCTCGACACCGGCCACGACATCGACCACGGCGACCCTTCGCACGACTACCCCGACCATGGCACCGCCCAACGCTCTCGGCTCCCTCGACATCGGCACAAGGGCTACCACCTCGCTTGAGCACTCACCAGCTACCTCTACAGTCCAAGCTTCGCGCCGCGACACCGTCCACGACACTCCCGCTCGGACTGCGGGGGAGTGTCAGCTTTCTGGGGTCCGGGGTCCACTTCGGTTTATATCCAGTCTGACCGTCCGCGACGTTCCTGTTGTTCACGATGCTACCGCTACGACCACTACCAGGAAAAGGGCTATTAGTGGCGCACCAAAAAAGAATTCTGTGGCGCACCCACAAGAAATGCCCATGCGCCACAGAATCCTCACCACTAAAATATATTTCTGTGGCGCATGCTGGCGGTGCGCCACAGAAATGCTAAGATTCTGTGGCGCACCCAGAACCGTGCGCCACGGAAATATTTTAGTGGCGCACCCACCACCATGCGCCACAGAATTTTTTTTTGAATTTCAAAAAAAAAGGCGGCCAGATCTAGATCTAGCCGCCGGAATTTCGCCGGAATTTTTTCGGTGCTCGTCGGAGGCCGTGTTGCCGTGGGTGGAGGAGGAGGGGGTAGCCGGAGGTGGGTGGAGGATGGGAGTCATCGGAGATGGTGGAGTAGGTCGCCGGAGGTCGCCGGGGTGGATGAGGTTGTCGGAGGTCACCGGAGGTGGAGGTAGCCGGAGGTGGAGGAGGAGGTCGCCGGGGTGGTGGAGGAGGTCGCCGGAGGTGGAGGTCGCCGGGGTGGTGGAGGAGATCGCCGGAGGTAGAGGTGGAGGTGGAGAGGAGGAGGTCGCTGTGGTGGTGGAGGAGGTCGCCGGAGGTGGAGGTCGCCGGGGTGGTGGAGGAGGTCGCCGGAGGTGGAGGTGGAGGAAGAGGAGGATAGAAGATGTGGAGGAGAGGAGAGGAGAGGAGAAGGAGGAGGAAGGAGAAGGGGAGAGGAGAAGTGGAGGAGAAGGGGAGAGGAGAAGTGGAGGGAGAAGTGGAGGGAGAAGTGGAGGAGAGAAGTGGAGGAGAGAAGGGGTGCCGGCGGAATTCAAAATTTGGAATCCCGCCAGACAATTCTGTGGCGCATGGGCTACATATGCGCCACAGAATTGTCTTTTTTATTTTTTTTATTTTTTTTGATTTTGCTGGAAAAATTCTTCTGTTGGCCATAACTTTTTTTTCGTTTGGAATTTTGAGAATCTAAAAAAAGGCTAACCGGAATTTTGAGAATTTTGAGGGCGGTTCCGAAATTTTCTCTAGTTTTTTTTAAGGTATTAAACGCATTTTTTCGACGTCGTATGCAAAAGTTATGCCCGTTTTAATATTTTTTTATCTACATTTGGAAAAAAAGTCAAAATGTGTATTTTAAATTTTTCCTAACAACTAGACCCTAAACCTTCCCTATATCTAAAAAGATTTTATTTTTGAATTTTTTATCATTTTCTTTCACTTCATGCAAAACTAAAAAGGCGATCCAGGGGGGGTGCGTGTGGTGAAAAAATGCTGCACAATTCTGTGGCGCATGGAACCACATACGCCACAGAAATGTCACTTTCTGTGGCGCATGTGGACCCATGCGCCACAGAATTGTGCAGCCCCTAATCATTGGTGCCGGGCCCACCATATTTCTGTGGCGCATGTGGCCAGATGCGCCACAGAAATAGTACATTTCTGTGGCGCACCTTGCTCCATGCGCCACAGAAAAGGCAGCGTAGGATGCAAGCCAGCCGTTGGTTGTGGGGCCCACAGAATTTCTGTGGCGCATGGAGGAAGGTGCGCCACAGAATGTCTTCTTTTAGTGGCGCATGTCCTCCAGATGCGCCACATAATTTCTTCTTTTAGTGGCGCATGGAAACTGGTGCGCCACAAAAAAAAATTTAGTGGCGCATGAAATATTGGTGCGCCACAAAATAACATTCCACCTATAGCTAGTTTCCTAGTAGTGGACTGCGGGGGAGTGTTAGAGATATATTCCGTGTACGTATAAATGGATAGTCTAGGATAGAGATAGGACTCTTGTGTCTTGTCTTGCACTCCAAGATGACGCCATGTACGCCTATATATACTCGCCCATGAGGCTCAATAATACATCCATCGCATTACGCCAAGCATCCCTCTCTATCCCTTCTAACAAAGACCACTCAAACCCATCTACTTTGGGACAACATATGAAGCTTGACACAATAGTCTCCGACAGACACACTCTTAATTCTAAAAGAGAGTGTATTAAAGCAAAAAATGATGCCCCCGAACCATTGCAGAAGACATTACCAAGCAAAATTGAACCCGCTAGAAAGATGTTCCAAAAAAAAGGAGACGGGAAACTCGATCTTCCAGTTTCCAAAATTGCAATCAAATCTAAATTATGCACTGTAATCAATTCATTGACCACTGACTGTTTGACCGGATCGCCAAAACCAACACTGTTCCAGAAGCTCCTTCGCATTGTAAAATCAGATTTTCTTTTGAGCCTAGCACTTCTGCTAAAACAATTACTACATCCGTCCCAAAAAAGATGTCATTTCTTTGTTTAAATTTAAATGTATCTAGACAAAAAGGACGGAGGGAGTATTTTCTTTGACTGAATGCTGAACTACTTTTTTTGGTTTGACAACTTGAGTGGTGAGTTCCCTATAATCCACTAAGCAAAGTTTGTAATGAACTGATGCATGTTTTCATGCTTATGCAATGGAACCGGAGGTTCCACTCCTGGTAATAAAAAAAATCTCTGCAATCCATAATAATTCTTAATTTACTACAATTCTATACTAAATTATCGACAATTAATATAGATCGGAGGGTGTAATAGACGATCTTTATGTGGCACAACCTTATTTTTCTTCGTGTCACTCAAAACTTCCGACGTAGGGAGTATGCCACTATTCAAAGTACTTGTGAAATCCAATGCGTTGATTTAGACTGTCGAATGGGGTTTTGATCGATCCTATTACTAACACAATCAAAATGGTGCCATCGTCATCAATTCATAACAAATTTGTGTTCCATGTGAACTCAGCCAAGAAGAGAGGCTATACAAATGGACATGAAGCTAAGATGAACTTGATGAGACGCAACACGTTCGGAAATCGTTAGAAAAAGGGAACCCTTTGCAAAGGGAACTTTTGCTCCGCTCTCCTCGCGCCAAGTGTCATCTTCTCCTCGCTTGGTCCCCCGTGGCTGTTTGCATGCGTAACAAGTGGCAACACAAAAGAGTTTTAATGGGATTTTCCCATCCCACCGGATGGAGGACGGATGGGTGGAAACGCATTTATTTTTAGATTTGCTTTTTTAAATGAAATATCTCTAGAACCGTATTTTAGAATTACGAACCGTTTTCATATTTGAGATCCTCGCGGCGAGATCTTCAAAACTAGATCCCATGTTGATAGGTTTCGAGAAACTTTTTTTTGTACATTCGGTAGCACGTGATTGTACATCCGGTAGCACGTGGTTGTACATTTCCAGATTTTATACATCTCCAGTTTGTACATCTCCAAATTTGTACATTTCCAGTTTTCTGTACATTCGGTAGCGCGTGGTTGTATATTTCCAGTTTTATACATTTTCAGTTTGTATATTTCCAAATTTTGTACATCCAGTAGCAACGTGAGTGTACATCCAGTAACAACATATGTGTACATCCTGTAACAACATGTGTGTACATCCTGGTCGCTATAATCTGTACTTTCTGCTCTGAAAACTCTGTACATCCATATTTCTAACGAACGTTGTCATATAATGGACAGTATGCAACGCGTTAGCGTAGCCGTTAGGGTACGGAGGATTCGTCGCCGTTGACGCGATAGTGTCGACGAGCGATGAAGCCTCCGTACCCTAACGCCCCGAGGCTGAGTCCGCCCGTACGCCGCGGTAGCGATGACGGGGGACGAAGCCGAGCCGCTAGATTATGTAAAACTTACAACTTGTATTATAAGTTAGTTTGTAGGGTGGGGTGGCAAGTAACCCCAACTTATATACAGTATGAAAAAAGATTTAGATTTAATTTGTTTATGGAGTAGGATTCGGTTGTACATCGCGTGCGGATGGGATTTAATTTGTTTGTACATTTTACTTATGTGTAGTTTGTACATTTGCTTTTGTGTTTGTGTAGTATGGTTTTTGTACATTCAGCTAGCTGAACAACGGATCGATCGGCATACAGATGCAACGCGATACGCGCGGACGCACGCGTGGGACGTGCGGAGGCCGGAGGCTTGCTCACGCACGTACGCGTCTCGTTCACACGGGGATTACGTGGACCAGCGCTGCGCCTTCACGCGGGGATGCGTGGTCAGGAAACGTGCTGCGCCCTACGCTGCCGCCACGTGGCGTCATACCGCTAGTCGAGTGCGCTTCGCGAAGGGAACCCTTCGCGTAGCGGCACCCAACACGTCCATATTATCAAGACCAATGTTAGTACGGTACTACGTACAATAGTGCTTTCATCTTAACTTGCCACACTCTGACACAGTCCTGCACCAATCTGAAAAAAAATGCAGAAGAAAACAACACAAGGGCGAATAAGAGGTATTAATTCATCTTCCTCTAATTAATCTTTTCTGCTATTAGATATTTTTTCGAAATGGAGGGTTGCATCCAAAGAATGCACATAGCCGTTTTTATTAATAAAAAAAGAGAACAGAAATCATCGAGCCTTACAAAAAGATACATCGGTCATCTTTAAAACGAAAACTCGCTACACCTACAAACTTGATAAAGTGGGTGGACCAATCGGAGCCATTGCCCTGACGTCACACACCTACGCACATCATCTAAATCCGGAGGCTTCAATCAGGCCGCCCAACAACGCACCGGAAGCACAAACAGGTCCTGCCGATCCTTAGTGCACGCCACTACGCACATCAGAAGTCACTGTCACCATCTTCCACCATCTCATCCAGGAGAGATCAACGTGATGATCTTGCCAGGCCTGCCGTCGGCACCGCCACGATGCCAGGCAGCTCCACCCTCCTGCGCGAGTCCATCAACATTCGCTGTCACCGAGACCCCGCAGCGCTACGCCGCAGATACTCGCCGTCGTCAACGCGGTAGATGTACACTACTCCGCCTCATGCCTCCTCTGTCCAGCAACTGTGCCAAAAATAATGCCCTCATGAGGGAGAGCAACACCGAGAGTGTCACAATCGTCCGGTATGGAGAGGCAGGATTTGTTGGTTTCTTCCGGAGCAGCGCAAGTGGGTAGACGGTGGCTACAATGATGATACCTTCAACAAGATAACGACGCATAGACGACGCTATCGCTTCTCGGTTTGACCTGCAGCCACGTCTCCCCAACTCACCGCCGGGACTAGTTGTGGGAGGTACGTCTCAAACCAGCGGGCCGACCACTCTGGCGGAAGAGGAGGCCACCACCAGCATGCTCGAGTCTGGAGTCCCTGACTTCCTCGTGCTGCGGGACTGACCCAGGATCTCGATTGCTGTTGTCGTCGAGGAGCTACTAGATACTACTGGGCGGTACAATCCAGTAAGGCTCTGTGCGCATAAGAACCAAGTCTAGGTCATGTGCTTGGACAATCTCCATGACCTGTTCTTGTATGTCGTAGACACATATATTCGCATCGTCGTCCTTAAAGTTCTTCATGAAGTAGACGTGATTCCCTCTCAATTTGGAGGCGTTCGCAGGACAAGAGGCCGCGTTGCCTCCTTGAGGCAGCAGGAAGACCCTGTCCTCCCTGATGTCATGCACGCAGAGCCAGCGACGATCCTCAAAATCCATCGTGTGGACAAGGACGGCACCGATGTTATCGACATCGAACTCCCAGAAGCATACGCAGACGTGGAAGAGCTCCCCCTGGGACTCTACCAGCCACGGCTCGCCGGAACACATGCCCTCGGGTAAGACGGATCTCGCGTCGATGTCCTCAATGTTGAATATAAATATATTGCTAGCCCCTTTCCATCAGTTCGGACTTTTGGTTTAGATGGCTAGTGTATTAATTCTATATGGTATCAGAGCCAAGAGGTCTCGAGTTCGAGACCCCGCTCACGTGGATTAAAAAAAGAAAAAAAAGATCCTGCGGCCCGCTCCTATCCCACGCTAAGGACTAAAATAGCCTAGACGTGAGGGGGAGTGTTGAATATAAATATATTTCTAGCCCCTTTCCATCAGTTCGGACTTTTGATCTAGATGGCTAGTGCAACAACTCTATATTCAAGTGTCTCGAGTTTCGCGAGCGGGGAAGGATGGTTGAAGTCCAAGTGGACGGTGCCCATCTTATCATCGTTCGATTCAGAATCCGAGAAGACGAAGTGCAGCTTCGCTCCCAGCACGGCGATGATGGGGATGTGGTACTTTCTGGGTGGAGCATCATCTGGATAATCAGGGATGTACTCGCCGATATCGTACGTGTGCTGCCCCCATCTCCTGACGTCGCTTCCGCCACTGATCATACAGAACCACATGTCGGACTCGCCGAAGTCGAGGAGGACGACGGCGCAGTCAGGGTGTGACGGGGAGCCGTGGGTGAGGAGGCAGCTACCGTTGACGGGGACGTAGTGGTCGTCTTGTATCGGCGGGAGGCGTATCGTATCTCTGGTGAGCGGGTTCCACAGCCAGGTATCCCACGGCGCCGAAGTGCCGTGCATGATGAAGATCCAGCCCTGGGAAGTGGTGTAGCACAACCTGTCTTTGGTTGATATTATCTCGGGCAATCTCTCGTCCCTGTGTACGATCCTCCCTTCCGAGATGCAGGGCCGGCCCTGGAGGCGGTCGAGCGGGGCGGCTGTCCCGGGTCCAGAAATTCCAGGGGCCCTCCGCATGCATTACATTAGGCCTTTGCATAATACGAAGAAGAAAAAAACAAAAAAACCAAGCCTTGTAAAGCTATTTCCTATTGGGCCTTTTGTCTCGTTGGGAGACTCCAAATCAAGTTGATTTGATCTGCTCTACGTCTCGGGCCTCAAATACAACATGTTTGCTCATTCAGAACAACTGGACGCATCAGCTATTAGTCTATTGTCTTCGCCTGATCGCCTGTCCCTCGGGTAGCCGCCGCAACGCTCCTCGCTCGCTCTCGCCGGAGAGCCGTAGCCTACTGCTCCACATATTTTGAATTCCGATTGCCCTAGGTGTCGTGTCGCCGGGCGGCCTATCGGCAAATCCAGGTAATTGATTAATTTTGAACCTATTAAAATCAAAATTTATTGAATCACAGAGAAGATCTTTTCACAAATGTTTAAAGAGGACGAGCACTCCGAAAAATTGAGACCAATTTGCACTTAGAAGATTTTAGTGTATGTTGGAGTTGTAATACTCCTCCGTCATAGTCAAATTATGTTTTCGTGCATCCGTGGTTATTCCCCGCAAAGACTTTTCAAGTGAAATTTTGTGTCATGTTACTCTTGTTTGATATCTATTTAGGTAACATATTTACACAATGTTTTAAATAGTGGTTTATAAAAAATAGAGACAACCCTACAAAATAGCTATAGCGGAGCTAAATGGAGCTATAGCGGGTAATTGTACATGGTTTCGTTTAGCGGTAACCTTGTCAAACATCTATAGCCGGAGCTCTAGCTAGCGGGCTATTTAAAACTTTAATTTACAACAAGGGCCCTAAATTCTAGTTTCGTCCCGGGTACCTGAAATCTCAGGACCGGCCTGCCGAGATGCTATACATGAGCATCTCGCAATCGTACTCGTCGTTGTCGGGGCCATCGTGTGCCGTCGTCGTCGTCTCGTTCTTGTCTGCGAGGATGGGCTGGTGTTCGAAGACGAGGAGTGGCAGAGAGCGGAGGGCGTGTACTGCTGGTGGCTGTCTAGGACCGGCACCAGACGCGCCGGTGCTGCCATCGGCGGCGACTTCTGTGCTGTCGCACGCCATTGCTGGTCGTCCTTGGATTCAATCGCCGATGCACGGGGGCCGTCGTTAACAGTCCCGTCCCGGCCTGTCCGTATTCCTGTCTCGTGTCGCAATTGATCTGCCGAAGAAGAAGGGACCTACGCGTCTCTTTATAAACGGATCTACCCAGGTGCGATTTGGTCACATATTTTGTTCTTGATGTGTCACTTTCCGAGTGTATACATACTCCGTATTATTAACGGGAATAATATTCACCGTTTGCGTTTTTCTTGTGGTAAATAAACAAGATTATATTCGTGCACGAGAACGGGTCCGTAGCCCAATGGTTCGGACTTTCTGTTGCACTTGCACCCAGCAACGGTAGTTCGAGTCGTACTGGGGCGACCTTCTGCTATTCTCGCAAAGTAGGCATTAAAACACCGGAAATCCATTTCGGGTCATGGGTGCATCTGCACCTATGACCCAAAATAACCATTTTCTAAATGTCAAAAAATTCCAAAAATAAATATGGAGATAGTTCAACATATTTCATGTTAGCACAAAAAAATTCGCGGTGAAAAGACATTTTGTGCGACCTGTGCAAAAAAGACAAATCCGGATTGCTATAAAAGACTTTTGTACGAGACTTGGTTTTGTCTTTTTTGCACAGGTCACACAAAATGTCTTTTCACAGCGAAATTTTTTGTGCTAGCACTAAAAATGTTGATGCATGTCCGACTTTTTTTTCGGAATTTTCGTGTACTCGAAAAAGAAATTAAAGGGGCTTCGCTTCCCTGCGCCACACTTCATGGACCAAAGGCTGGTTATTGATGCATTTGATACAAATGCAGTAAACTAATTTTATGGACCAAAGGATGGTTATTGATGCATTTGATACATAATATGCAATAAACTAAAAATATTTTCTAGATCAAACTGCTTGTACCCGTTTCATAATCCATTTTCCGAGTTCTCGAAAGAAAATCCATTTTCTCCGTCGACTACGCATGGACAAGTGGTTCGAAAAGAAGATACCATGTTGCTATGCTTCAACAATTCTTATTCAAACTATTTTTATTAACAGGGTAATTACATACACGTTGCCAGCCTATTTTGCAATAAGTTACCATGTCCTAGTTGCGTATCAGTTTTATAAACCCTCGTTTACAATTTTGAAGATGAAAAAAGTCGACAAAACATATGGATATGACGCCTAGTTTTGAAGATCTCGTTGAGGCAAAGCGTAAATCCACGAGGGAAAGTCTATCAGGTTCTAATGAGAGGAGGATACATATTACTCATGCTATTGCACCACCGTTTTTGGACCTTTTAGCCTTGAAGTAGCTCCTAAGGATGAGGTGAAGCCTAATTTCGGAACACCACCAATGTGTTTCGGTTTGGTCAATAAGCATTGACCAAGTTAAGATAAATTTCCATCTAATTCAGTTTACGGATTAAGGCCGAAATAGATGTTTAGTTATTCTATATTAGCCAGGTCATGTTGTAGGCCAATTAGGATTTTTATATCAGTTTGAGTTTTTGTGAGTCTGGGTCATGTCCCACCTGACTAAGTGTAAGATGCCCCCAACAGAAGGTTTAGCCGCCACCTTTTGTAGTCAGACTTCGATTATCAGATTTGAGTATATTGTGTGGTAGGTGATGCTTGTTTTTGCTTGTTGATCCCAAGATGTGTTGTTTCTGGTTTGTGTGGGATTGATCGTGATCAAGTCCAACATGTGAAGTTTCTAGAGTTCACAAATTCTCTCTTCATGATTCCGATCCCCTAGATGCTTCATTGCCATGAAAGATTGAGGCTAAACACCTTTGGATCATGTTGATTCTTATATTCTTGGTACCATATTCATCAGATTTCTCGTGGCGATCACGATGCTGAAATCTATCTGCCAAAGTTCTGGTGCTCAGGATTTTCTACCGGAGGCATCATGCCAAGACATCGATGTTGCTCTGTTTGTTCGGTTTCGGGATTTCTACGGTCGACGAGACCTTTGCTGCTGCTGATCATGAAGGCTAGGGCTAATCCATGTCAACCTGGGTCGGAGTCCTGATCCAAGTCCACCTGAAATCCTATTCGAGTGAGCCTACAAAATCTGGTTGTCGTTCCCTGTCGTGAGACATAGAGACCTACTCTGACCCCTACCTCGACCTCAATTCTGTGTTGTATACCCTGCCACAACACACGCTTTGCCATTTTCTCTGCCGTGATGGCCGATTTAGCCAGTTTGGTACCGTGAGCTCCCTATCGGGACGACCGTCCAGGAGAATTCTCTGTTAGGAGGTGAGTTCGGTATGCTTTTCTCTGCCTTGGCACAAGATTTGTCGTTTTTCTCTGCCGTGACACAGTTTGCGAACCGATTCTCGAGGGTAGAATTTATATATGTGCATTTGGCATGCATGCATGTGAGAAACTGGGGATTTTTTAAGCTTCCCAGTTAACTAAGGCATCAAAAATTTCTCTTATGATGATGATTTGGAAACAAATCGTCTATATAAACGCGATAGGTTTTGATATGAGTTTGTCGAAGGACAAAGATGGGTATCTATTTCTAAAAAGTAAAGTTAAATTACTTTGAGACATTGATCTGGTATGTCAAAAATCATATATAGATGAATGATTCCACTTCAACATTCCAAATAATTCAGACATTTGAATTCAAAAATATTGGACACGTGACCCTCCAATCTAGTTAAGTTCAAAAAAGAAAACAACCCATACATTTTTATCATATTTGGAATTAAGGGCCAAACAAGGTTGTGTTGGGGTCATGTCTTAATTAATGCTAAGCTATAACTCTTGTGGTTTCTGAATAATGTATTCAGAGAAAAACCCATAAGCACGTGTAGAGACAAGGACACAATCAAAGGAACCTAGTCTTGTCTCTTGGACTAGCTTGTTGATTGCTTGATGACTCTATTTCCTAGTCATGAGCAAAGGTTTTGCTGGCATCAATAAGAGCACATTGTTGGCAGAACAATATGGCTGGTTTACCCAATTGTTGATATACCATGATATGTTTTGTCACATGGTTAATGGTATTATCGTAGCAAGTTTATCATATACATATATCCTTAGACCATGAGGTTATTAGGATTAGTATATACTTGAAATGTTACTTAGGTTCTGTTAAACATCACGGTAACAAGGTGATCATAAAGGCAGCTTCTAGGTAACTCAGAGAGTGTATATTAATCTTTATGTTCAATGATTGGGAATTACTCCTATGACGAAAGAGAGATACAACTTGGTCCCACTCGGTATGAAAGTATCAAATACGTTCTGCAGACATTGCGTGATACTTATGTCACAGGGATACTAGAATACGAGAACGAGTAAAAGGGACTTACCGGTAACGAGCGAAATAAGATATCACAATCAAGAGTTGATTCACATTATATCGGAATATCTTACCTCGGATAATGTTCAGTATCGCGAAGCAATGGGAAATAAATATGATAACAAACATGTTCAAATCAAAGGAATACATTCGCATAACGGTGGAAGTCAATATGGGCGTCCACATCTCCGCTATTGATTATTCATAAGAAGTTGTTCTGAGTCATGTCCACACGTCATCGAACCTATATGGGCGTCCACATCTCCGCTATCGATTCTTTAGTGTATAGTTGAATGGTTGGAACAAGAGAGAGTGTCGCTGGAATGGTTTCTGACGTGATCGAAATCATTCGGAGAGAATAATGGATGAGTCCTGGGATGTTATATAGCAGACATACGATGTCTCGAGATCATTAAAAATAGGGTTTAATGATAACATAACAATCACGGTGATTTTAATAAGTGGACATACGATGTCCTGGTATTATTAAGACATGTTTAATGATGACGAAATAGTTTGAGTATTTTAATAAGAGGGCATATGATACCTGAGGGTTAATAAAATAATTATAAATATTTTTTTGAAACGTTTCGAGATTTTTATAGGAGGTATTTGGATGCTAGAATTAATTAGATAAATATACGACGGAAAAATAAATAATTGGAAAGGTCCCATGGGTTGTCCGAAGGCCGAAAGGACCTACGGAGTAGCATGGGCCCTTTGGCCCATTAATGGGCCTGGCGGCCAAGCTCTTCCTGGCTACCCCCCCACTTGCCTTGGGGTGCAAGCATCCCAAGAGAGAGAGGGTGGCGGCGTGGCTAGGGCAAGGAGGAGGAGGTCGTGTTGGGTGGGCCCCACCCAAGCTCACCATGGGGACGGCGCTAGATGAGAGCCTAGGCTGGCCGGCCCTAGGCTTCCCACCTCGACCTCCTCCTCCTATAAATACCCCCTCCCTCCTCTTGGAGGACACACAAGTTGGATCCGAGTCTGAGTCTTTCTCTGAATGGGTCCATTATTTCTCTCTGTTACTCTCTCCCATGTGTTGGGACCTCCACCTGTTATACACTGAATGACGAAATCTTCCTTGGATTTAACCAGTGTATGTGTGTAAGCTCTCGGGGGGTCATTGATTTAATCCTTGCTGGATTTGAACCACGAGGTTGTACGTGGGATCAAGGATCGATACGTTCTCACGACTAGGCTTAGTCATGGGAATCTTCAACAGGCTACGCCAACTTCTTCACCGACGCATCTTTCCGCTACATTGTGTTGGTATGATTATCTAGATCTATCCTTTACGATGCTTGTACCTTCATAGTTAGATCTTGGCGTGTTACGTTTAAGGTGAAAATTTTAATTTGCAATAAGTAACCCTTCCGGTTGAGATATAAATCAAAACCCACAAGCTAGATTTACTTCGGTAACAAGTTAAACCCCACAAAGGAAACATCAGCAACCAGAAGTCAAGGATATTTTCAACAACACACACACATGGATGAGATCAGATGCAAGCGAGCACATCCAAAAGGGGAAAGGCACCCAAAACTTAAAACTTGAACAGTTAGGATAGTTTACCAAGCAGCACACTCATCTGTATGAGCTATCCTGGTGTCACAGCCACATGATACACAAAGTCAGTGCAAAAGTAGAGGCATAAACGCACAAGCCACTTACTGGGACCAGATCTAGCAAATCTACACTAGAATATTATCAAGCAGTTTGGAGGATCATGATAAACCTGAAGACACATGTTGCTCATCCACCCGAAGAACATGCTACTCTACAGTAGCGGGTAGAACCAAACCAAGGTCTAGGATAAGATCTAGTAGTATGTGTTTCTTAACAGATTTGTGCTATATGCATGGCATCTCATGTTAGCAAGGGGCACAACCAATAGAGAGCAGAAAGAGAGAGAAAAAGGGAGTGTTCTTATTGTTACAGGCAAGAGAAAGCTATCTAGTGAATTGGAACACTGCTAGATCTTGCAAGAAGTATAGGTTGATGAAGTGGAATTCAACCTATCAACCCAAAGACCAAGGGGACTTCGGATCGAGGTTTTAAATTTAAAGAATCAATTCTTACCCAGTAAGTCGTTGCATAAGCTTTAAAATAACAAGGGATATGGCAAGAGTTGTTGATGAATAACTATTTACAAAGGATAACCTCAGAAAAACAAATTGGCATGCAAAGGTCCATTGTCCATATGAGTATATGACGTCTAATTTATCACCTCCAACGACATCTCAAATTTGCTTGGAAATTGGTGGTTGTCACTAAAAAGATAAAGTTACAATCCACGAGTAGGTGTTGAGCTTTACTTTGAGCTATATGAAATGTGCAAAATGAATTATTTTTTTAACAGAGCAAGAGTTTCATGTTTTTTCTAGGTTATTCATTTGACCACACATTGGATCTGTTTGTGGTCTTATTTCCAGCCGGTGGACCGCTGGATAGACATAGATATTGGGTGCAATAGTTTGGAAACGGTTCCATGGGACTTATAACCTGTTCGCTTGGTGGTGCGATATCAGAATGACATGTTAATGCAATTGAGGTTCATTTTTCTAGGTTTATTCGTGTCTCAACTTTGAGTGATTCTTGAACTGTGATACTGGGTAACTTTTCATTAATAAAGTAATAAAAATGCCATATGTATCGTTGGATACAGAGGTTGGAGCTTTCCCCTTTTAGAAAAAAGGTGATGAATGGTTGTTCGACCTGTTCTCTAACAACTCTGAAACGTCCCGTTGGATTATTTATGTTGCTCTGGCGCATTTGGGGCATTTGGTATGATCCCGTTGTTTTTCAGAAGAATGGTCAAACCTCTTTCATTCAGGCAACATCTTCAACCATGAAAATAGACGTATGCAGATGCAGGGGGGTGTAATCAAATACCTGTCAAAACTGTTAGTGCCTTCAGAAAAGATTTATAGAATGCAGATTAGTCTGCAGATGCAGGAGTGTGTAATCAAGTACCTGTCAAACTGTTAGTGCCTTCAGAAAAGCTCCAAAGCTGTCAATTCTTTCCTGCAAGATTTGGATTTTTAGTAGTTCAGTTGCTGATGTTGGGCCTTAACTGAACTTTGATCTATCGGCAGTTAATCGTTCGCGTGGTTAGTTAAAAAGGGGTGCTATTTTGCATGCATTTTGGTGTCATGGCAAATGAGTCTTCAGTTAGCTGCTAGGCATGAGCTTTCTGCTCACATGAATGTCATATGAAAGGGATACAGCTACGTTCAGGAGAATTTTCCTTGTCGGTTGGTATCTGGAGATTCATGTTACCTCCAAAAGAAAAGAGTCTGAGCTTTAGTGGGCTCTGATGCATCAGATTCAACGTGAAATTCTGAATTACATGAACAAGAAATAGAAGCCTGTGAGAAATTCAGAAGTATGATATAGGCAGCTCTCCATCATCATCCAGGATTGAAGATGCCACGAAGCAATAGTAATGTTTAGGGGATTGGTGAACTGAAACAAAACTCTTATCTCTTACCATTGGAATACTGACAGAGATACTAAAAAAGTGCAAATAATATTTGCCTATACAAACTAGAAATGAATCGGAAGGATGGTTCCTTCAACTAAAAAAAATATACCATGCTTTCAAATGAATCAAAGAATTCTTCCAAATATCTGTCTAACTAAATCTCAGTCTGACAATTTGCTTTCTTCCTCCAATTCGTGCGGCAGCAGTTCTGCGCTACACATTGCTTGCAGAGGCAACATGGCCTTCCTCGCTCAGTCCCGTGCCGCCCTCCTGCCCAGGCCGGATCGCCTCGAGCTGCCGCAGCACCTCCCGCGCCTCGGGGCGGGCTGACGGCGAAACCTCCACACACTGCAGCGCGAGCTTGAGCGTGTCCATGAGCTCGTCGCCCTCAGGGCCAGTGGCCGCGTCCCGCATCAGCTCGAGGTCGAACACCTCGCTGGTCCACTCCTCCTTCACGATGGACCCCACCCACTGCGGCAGGTCCATGCCGTTAGTCGTGTCGGCGGGGGATTTGCCGGTGAGGAGCTCGAGGATGATGACGCCGAGGCTGTAGACGTCGGTCTTGGCGCTGGCCTTCTTGAGCTTGGACAGCTCCGGCGCGCGGTACCCCAGGGCACCCGCGGCCGCGAGCACGCTGGAGTTGGCAGCGGCCGTCATGAGGCGGGACAGACCGATGTCGGCGATCTTGGGGCTCGAGTCGTCGTCGAGGAGGACGTTGCTGGCGGTGAGGTTGCCGTGAACGATGCTCATGTCGTCGTGGAGGTAGGCCATCCCACGGGCCGTCCCCTTGGCGATCACCATCCGCGTCGCCCAGTCCACCGGCGTGTTGGGAGCTCGAGCTGAACGCCATCGGAATCGAATTAATGTCAGAACTCGAAACTGCAGAGTTAAATTCAGCTTCAGAGGACGAAATTTCAGAAGGAATCTCACCGTGTAAGAAGGCGGAGAGGCTGCCCTTGGGCATGTAGTCGAAGACGAGCAGCTTCTCCCCCTTGGGGCCGAGGTAGTAGGCTCTGAGCGATAGGAGGTTCTGGTGCCGGACCTTGCCGAGCGCCGCCGCCTCGGCCTCGAACTCCTTGTGGCCCTTGGTGATCTTCTCCCGCAGCCGCTTGACAGCCACCAGGCTGCCATCCTCCAGCGTCGCCTTGTACACCGTGCCGTACGTGCTCTTCCCCATGATCTCCGCCGTCGCGCAGAGCAGGTCGTCCGCCGTAAACGCCAGTGGCCCGTCGAAGTGCACCAGCTTTCCGCCCACGTCGCCGCCGGACTCCGCCTCCGACGCACCCGGCTTCTCACCTCGCCCGGCAGCCGCGGCGGTGCCGGCGCCGACGTCCTTGCTCGACGACTGCTTCCCGCTCCGTGCTCGGGTGCTACCGCTGCTCGACCTCTTCTTCCTTGTCAGTAAACAGAGCAGGAGGCAGCAGAGAGACAGCAAGATGAGGACGCCGATCACGATCCCGGCGATGATCAATGCGAGCTCCTTGGTGCTGAACTTGCGGAGGCCGTGGCGCCCCTGCGCGGAGGATGCCGGCGCCGGGGACGGAGACTCGGGGCAGGGCGGCGAAGAAGCAGAGTAGCCGCAGAGCTGTATGTTTCCGGCGAAGGAGTCGGGGCCAAACTTCTCGACGAGCGGGGTTGGCACCGCTCCGGAGAGGTTGTTGTACGAGACGTTGAAGGACTGGAGATTGGCGGTGAGGTTGGCCAGGCTCGCCGGGACCTCTCCGGCGAGCGCGTTGCCCGAGAGGTCGAGGGTCTTGAGGTCGGGAAGCGAGCCCAGTTGTTCGGGGATGGTGCCGTTGAGGTTGTTGCCGGCGAGGTCGATATCCTGCAGCTTGCTGAGCCCCGCGAGTGACTCCGGCACGGGCCCGTCGAGCAAGTTGTGCGCGAGGCTGAGGAAGACGAGAGGATAGCTCCCGGTGATGGCTTCCTTCCGCGAGGACGAGGACGGCGCCTTGGAGACGCCTGCGAAGGAGTCGGGTATGGGGCCAGAGAGCTTGTTGTAGGAGAGGTCGAGGAAGACGAGCGACGCAGAGGCCGCGACCTCCACGGGGACCTCGCCGGAGATGGCGTTGCGGCTGAGATTGAGGCGGATGAGCTTGGTTGAGTTGGCAACGGAAGCCGGTAGGACGCCGGTAAGGAGGTTGCTGCTGGCGTCGAACGACTGCAGCGCGAGGCACCGTCCGATCTCGGGAGGGACGGCGCCGGAGAAGCGGTTGTTGAAGAGGTAGAGGCCGCGGAGGTCGGGGAGGAAGCCGAGCGAGCTCGGGATCGCCCCCGCGATGGCGTTGTCGTGGAGGCTGAGGCGGCGGAGCTGGACGAGCTGGCCGAGCCCGCGCGCGGAGAGGGTGCCGGCGAGGCCGCGCCAGGGGAGCGTGATGGCGACGACGTTGCCGTTGACGCACTTGATCCCCGTCCAGTGGCCCGAGCAGGCGCCGCCGAGGCCGGTGTCGTTCCAGGAGCGGAGGTAGCCGAGCGGGTCGGCGAGGTCGTGCTTGATGGCCTGCAGGCCCTGGTGGTCCGCCTCGGTGATGACGACGCCGTCGCCCGCGGCGTGGTGGTGGTGGGCGGCGTGCGCGGCTGGCGGCGGGAAGAGGAGCGTGGCGCAGCAGCAGTGCAGGATGAGCAACAGTGTGGCCGTGCGGTGGCTGCTTGGCCGCAGCAACAGCGGCGGCATGGTGTCTAGTTGGAGACGACGAAATCAACAGGAAGCAGGGGAGGTGGATTCAGAGAAGGGGGAGATAGATGTTGCGATGGCCAGCCGAGAGAAGTAGTAGGTGTGTAGGGAGGTGATGAGGTAGTGGTGTCATAAATGTGGCGCGGCCGCGAGCGATTCCTGCTAGTACTGCAGATTGGCGAGGGGAAGAAGACGAGGGCACGAGGCAGCCAACGGCTAGTAGAAGGAAGCAGAGTGGGGGGAGTGATGAGGGGAGCACGACGAAATGGATTCCCTCACAACGGCTAGTTTCGTTACTAAAATGAACAATGGACTGTGGGACCAGCAGTTGGACTGTGTGGCCATTCATCCTCAGATTTCTGTCCACTCCATGGAACGGGTTGCGCTTTGGGCAACCACGCGTCGAACGGCTCCAACCTACTTCCATAAGGTACTCCGTATTTTCCAGAACTTCATCTTCTTCCGGAAATCATATTGTCCAAAAAACAAATTTTCAAATGTCAAAAATTTTAAAATAAATTTTTTGCATATACTTCAAAACATTTTGTGCTAGCACAAAAAATTTCGCGATGAAAAGACATTTTTTATGAGCTGTGCAAAAAAGACAAATTCGGGCAACAAAATGACTTTGTACGGGACATGTTTTTGTCTTTTTTGCACAGATCACAAAAATTGTCTTTTCACCGCGAAACTTTTTATGCTAACACAAAATTTCCTGATGTATATCCGATTTTTTTTAGAATTTTTTGACATTTTAAAAAGTTTTTAATTTTTTTTTACACAACGGGTGCAGATGCACCCGTGACCCGAAACGCCGCCTCCTTCTTCTTCCCTTTTTTACTAGAGCAAGGACATCTTCAACTTAACTTGTCTAGTTTGACTCGTCCCCATTTATCCTTATCTGTGAACATGTTCGGGCAGTGTTTGCGAATGTATCCGCTTTGATCCTCGATTGTTCGTGTGCGCAACCATGTCTCCTAAATAGTCCGGTCAGTCGCATAAGATTGGTGAGGATGGAGAGAGAAAGAGAAAAGAAATAATAAAGAGATTAATAAGTAGTCCGGGATAAGCCTCGTCCTACGTGGCAGACTGTCCGCACATCCTCGAACACGCTCAATTTCACCGCATATATGGGCAGAAAATGGGGGTGTCGGACCACCCGAATATATGAAGGGAGTTAGGGTCCAATTGGGTAGGATCTTTCATTCTCTCTCTTGTCTAGAATGTCCGCCCGAACACATATGGACAAGCTCTGTGTGAGGCGGGAAATGTGTGGTTGCAGATGCTCTAACCATGCCACGTCATTATTCAACAAGTCAACAACCAAGTTACAAGAACCTACACACGTTAGTACATCATGCATCGATGTTAGATCCAGAGAAGAATCATCGCCCAAGAGTCTTTCAGAGCCCAAGACCATGCTCGTTGCAAGGAGTGATGCACCTATCGATGCGGGGTGTTGGTCGGGGATTGTCAGTGCTAAAAGCATCTCTAATAGAGCCCGAAAACATGCGAACCGAAAAAGGTAAGTTCAGTCTTTCAAAGTTCCGAAAAGCGCTTACGCAGAACAGAGCCCGAAAAGCAAAACTGAAAAACAGGGTTTTTCACAGAATTGTCACATATGATGAAATAGCAAACACAAACATTCGATGCATAATTCATAGTTTTTAACATCAACATCACAGAATTGTCATATGATGAAATAACAAACATATATAAACCAGCTGCAACTCATGAACCCAATGAAAGGCCGTCGCCACCTCCTTCGGCACCATCTCCATGGGTCGTCGATGAACCACCTTTTGCCTCCTCACGAGCAAGCCTCCTTCTTTCCATGATCTCGGCCGTCGCATCTTTCCACCACTCCAATTGTTGCTCATTCATGTCCTTCGTGGACATCATCATGATCTCTCTCTCTTCGGCCAAAAGCTCCTTCATAGCTTTGGACTTCTTCACAGTGATCTTCATCTCCACCAACTTGGCCTTGGTCCTTGCTTCCTCTCGGGTGGCTTCAACCTTTGCTAGTTGCACCTCTCTCTTCTTCTCGCAAATTACCAACTTTGTCTCCAACGTCTTCACGGCTATTGACTCTTTGGACTTCATCATTTGGTCCAATTTGTCCCTCAACGCCGCAGCCTCTCCCTCAAGCTTCATCCTTTCTTTGGCCTTCTTGTTCCCCTCAGGCTTGTTATTGTTCCTTCCAATTTGGTCATCCTCACTATCATCCATAGCAATCATTGTAGACTTTTTTGGCGCTACTTCTTGATCCCTCAATTGCCATTTCGGAAGGTGTTGGAGCACATCAAAGCAATGTCTCATGGTGAAACTCTTGCCCTTGCTGCCTGCCATGTCTTTGTACCTAGCATCCGCAATGCGGTCCTACATTGCAAAACGAAGATCAAATCATGTATGCAAAACGAAGATCAAATCATGATCATCAAACATAAGTTCACAGTGTGAAGCACTCACATATTCATCTATAGTTGCGCCACTAGGAGGATTTGTATAAACTTGATCCATTGCCGCTGCCCAACGGCTACATGCCGGTTTGATGGCGTCCCAACGACCTTGGAGGGATCGGTACGTGCGATCAACGGGATGGCGAACGCGAGGCATGAGCTTGTGAAACTTATCTTTGATGCGTTGCCAGTAGCGCTTCCCAGTTTGATTGGTGCCGGTCGTCGCATCCATCCCCACGGCAGCCCAAGCACGGCACAACGTCGCGTCTTCTATCTCTGTATAATTGTTGGCCCTCCTTTTCTTGGGTTGTCCATTAGCCTCGGTCTCCACCACCTCTTCGTCGCCTTCATCCCCTTCTTCTTCATCATAATCTCCTTCTTGCTCTTCACCATCTTCCCCGTCATCCAAGTCCCTATCTTCACCTCCGAACGGAGCGAGTGGAGGAGCGGCTATGTCAATCTCGTCCAACATGTCCATGAACGTAGTGTTTCCATTTCTACAAAATCCGGGCTCAATTTTCCGCCAACAAATTGAATCGTCCAGGAAATAGGTAGATAATTTACCTTGTCGACACATCGTCGAGCACGTCGGGGGCGTCACTCGCGTTGGCAGCAACTTGCGGCGAGGGGGGTATGCCCGGCGTCTGAACGCCGCTGCGGCTGGTCGTCGTCTTGCTCTTCCTCTTCGTGCCCTTCAGCCCCGAAGACTGAGATTTCGGGCGGCTTGTTTTTGTCGCCTTCGGCTTCGATCCGGCGGGATCTTTGGCACGACCACTCGCCGCTGGGAGAGAACCCGTGCCCGCAACACCTGCTTGCGGGACCACGGGCGTACCCGCACGCCTCCGCTAGAGGACGTTCGTCGACGCGACCAGGTTCGCAACGGCGGCGGCGGCCGGCGGATCTCCGCCGGGCCCTGGACACACCACGGGAGATGGTGGCGGAACCTGCGAGCTCGTTGCGGCGGCCGGCGGGGTCGATTCGTGATCCATCTCGCCGAGATCGGGCGATGGCGTGGCGGAATATGGCGAGAGTGCGTGGATTGGCGGCGGCAGCGGCGGTTGGGCGCGAAGTGAAGGAGCTGAAACCT
Organism: Puccinellia tenuiflora; assembly: GCA_012064385.1. Taxonomy (NCBI): domain Eukaryota; kingdom Viridiplantae; phylum Streptophyta; class Magnoliopsida; order Poales; family Poaceae; genus Puccinellia; species Puccinellia tenuiflora. The sequence continues at coordinate 429,183 of QRDG01000434.1, read as the reverse complement.
CCGTCGCGCGCGAATTGTGGAAGCAATTCAGGTCGCGTTCGGTTCGATGTTTCGCCCCCCACAAGTAGGGGCCGAGTTGGGTTTCTCGGTTCGGACTGAACTTTTTTTTCCGGTTTTGGCTCGTTTTCAGGCTCTGTTCTGCGCCATTTCTCGAACCGATCCCGTAAATTGGCGGTTATTTTTTGGTTTTGGCCTGTTTTCAGGCTCTGTTAGAGATGCTCTAACTCGGACCTGGATCCGCTGCGTCATGCTGACGAGGTTGCAGAACACTAGATCCACTACCATCGAACCATCATACATGTTTCAGGTTCACCAATTGGTCCCAGCTACCCATGTCATCGCAAAAGGCAACAACCACCGGTGACTGATGACCCATAAATATAGGGGATCGCAACAGTTTTCGAGGGAAGTAAAACCTAAATTTATTGATTCGACACAAGGGAGGCAAAGAATATTTATAAGCCTTAGCAGCTGATTTTTCAGATCAGCTACACCTGCAAAGTAACTTGCTTGACGCAATTTATCAGTAGCAACAGTAATATAATAGCAGCAGTAATAAAGTAACAGCAGGAGAATTGTAAAAACAGCAATAGTAGCAATCTTAGTAACAGCAGGATTAAAACATCGTAGGCATAGGGATGTAAATACGGGCGCTGCATGGATGAGATAGTTCATGAAATAATTGCGAAGGGCAACATGTAGATAAACAAATAAAAAGTAGCGAGGTGCTAATAAACACAGGCATGTACTCCGTAAGTAGTCGATCGTGCTTGCAATAAGATACTTGCACGACATCTTTTGTCCAACCATCCCATGTCAGCGGGGCCTTTATGAGGAGTCGAAAGGTAATTAAGGTACAACTTTTACAAAGTACTGGAGCAAAACATTAACATTCAATGAATACATGTAACCCTCAAGTCAAAACCATCCCCTCCGATTGTCCCAAAAGCTGTCACTTTGGGGCTTCGGGTTCTGGGCAATAACAGGTGCAAACAACTTGTAGATATGATACAAAACAATACTTATCATAATATGTTCAGACAGTGGCGGAGCCAACACACAACGATTGGGTGCAAATGAACCCAATATTTTTTTGCCAAATCCTTCATTAAATTAGTCATGCCATTGATTTTTTGTGAAAGATTATACTATAAGCATAGAGCTGAACCCAATGATATTGTGCTCTACCTTCGCCACTGTGTTCAGATCTGAAAACATGGCACTCGGGCCCTAAGTGTCAAGCATTAAGCACACTAAGTTGCAACAACGGTAAAAAGCACTCTAATAGATACTAGGCATCATGCCCTAATAATCTGACATCTTATTACATGAACAATCTCATCAAATTCTTAACATCCCCTCAGCCTACAGTGGGGAATTACTCACACATGGATGGGGGAAACATGTATGGTCGATGGAGAGGCGGTGGTGATGGCGATGGCGATGGCAGCGATCTCCCCTTCAATCCCCGTCCCGGCAGGGTGTCGGAACAGGAATTTCTGCTCCCTGAATTAGGTTTCGAGGAGGAGGCGGCGCTCTGGAACTTTTCTGGAAAAACGATCGGGGGTTTTGGCGTTTTTAGGTCAGGAGACATAAGTAGGGGAAATGAGCGTCGTCAACCGAGCCACCAGGTGGCCAGGTGGGACCCAGGCACAGCCCAGCCTGGACCGCGGCCAGGTGGCAGCTGGGGGCTCCTGCTATAGCTCCCCTTCTGGCTCCGTGGGTCTTCTTCCAAATAAGAATTTCTGAAATTTTTTTAGAATTTTCCGAGAACTTTGATTTCTACACAAAAATAAGACACCAAGGCAATTCTGCTGAAAACAGTGTTATTCCGCATTAGTTTCATTCAAATCATGCAAACTAGAGGAAAAACAGTAGCAAAAGTGTTTGGAAAAGTAGATACGTTTTGGACGTATCAAACTCCCCCAAGCTTAGCATATTGCTTGTCCTCAAGCAATTCAGTTGGTAAACTGAACGCGATAAAGAAACTTTTACAAACACATTTGCTTCTCATGATGTAAACATACTTGTGCTTATGATCAAAACTTTAACAGGTGCATGATAAAAGTCATAATAGAAATGCAACTTAGCAACCATATAGACATATGAAGCGATTCCAACATACTAAGAATTAATAATATGGCATATAGCTATTAACAAGATTGCATTGCTCATAATAAAAATATGGTACGGTGGTATCTCGCTTGCCCTTTCTGATACTGCAAAACATAAATGCAGAGCACCTCCAAAATTAAAGTGGAGACTAGAGCAAAGATATCAAAGATAGAAATATCACAGATATAACTCAGTTAATAGTATTTTGCAAAAAATCACATTACACTAAGAATGACAACTATGCTCTCGAAGAAGTGCTCAAAGAAGGATATGTTGACTCAACATAAAAATAAAAGACAGGCCCTTCGCAGAGGGAAGCAGGGATTAGTCATGTGCTAGAGCTTTTTATTTTTTATGAAACAGAAGTAAAACAGTTTTGAGATATGCATGCTTTCGTCAACGACTCCACAATGAAGAAATCCATCGGTCCCCTGTACCAAGCAAGACTTTTGGACTTTTGAGAGCGGCTGGTAATTAGAGGAATGAGGTCCTTGTTCTCCTTTGTTTCATCATTAACCAATGTTTGACTGATTTCTCAGGTTTACACTGTGCGGAGGAGAATGGTGGGTTATATTTATATTTTGATTAAGCCATCTCTCGGCAAATTCAAGTGAGCCCATAATCCATCCTCACTGGGTGAAAAGGGGGGAAATGACCTTGCTTGACACAGGATATGACAAACTTCCTCACTACTTCCTCATGAGGTTAAAAACAGAGGCACAAATGAGAAGTATTTTGAGATTTTTTTAAAGGCAGCACATGACAAATTTACTTGGAATGGTTTACACATGTATAGGAAGTTATGGTGGACGCGTTGGAAAGACTGGTTTCAAGTATTTTGGATGCACGAGCAGCATTCCCGCTCAGTAGAAGTGAAGGCTAGCAATAGACTGGGAAGCGACAACTAGGAGAGCAATACTTGTCATAATCATGCTTTGCGACAAAACAATATTAAACAAGGCATAAAAGTGCTATCAATACTCTGTGGCAAAAAGTTCAACGAGGCATGGGACTTTCTTTTAGTCAATCATGTGTAAGCATGTGCCAAGTCAATCCAACATGAATTATTCGGAGGAGGATACCACAATACCATACTAAATTATGTATGAAGCAATACATCTTAATTTCTACATGACAAATTATCCACTCCTAGACGGTTGAAACTAATCATAAGAAAATATGAACTCCCAAGTCCACATTACCAATACAACTATGTATCAAGACGAGCCAAAGCATGATCATCCAGACAAGTATATGTACAAAAGAGAAAACAAATAGAGTTCATACCAGCCCATTAACATGTCCACTTCACCGTGTATCGTCATCATTGCTCTTTCACTTGCATGACTGAATGATATGGAAATAAAGATCAAGCCCAAGCGGCGTTGTGAGACCTGGTCGAACCTTGCACCAACTATACGAAATAAAAGAGAAAAGGGAAAATATTTTTGGCTTTTCGAATTTTAAGAACAAAGAGAAGAAAAGAAATAACCAAAGGAAATCTTTTTGGGTTTTCTAAAAGGCAAGAAAAGAACAAAAAGAAGAAAACGAAAAAGGAAGAGAAGAGAAAAGAGAAAACAAACCGAAAACTTAAATAAAGGAAAATATTTTTGGGTTTTCAAATTTTTGAAAGACAAAAACTACAACAAGAAACTAAATCAAGAAGATGAAAATGGATATAGAAAGCAAGAACGCATAAACCGACTAGAATATAGAAATGAGTGAAGTGTCGGTGGGAATACGTACTCCCCCAAGCTTAGGCTTTTGGCCTAAGTTGGGACTCAGTGGTAGCCGCCCCATGGGTTCCATCCCGGTGCATCATAGGTGGGGTAGGTCGGCTACTGTGGCTGCGACGAGGAAGTCCCTGCGTCCTGGTAGTAGTGTGAGGAGCCTTCCTGATGCATCCAAAATGCATCCACTTTTCCAAGCACTTTGCCTCATAATTTGCTCCGGGATCTTTCCATATTTGAATAAAACTGCTGATTCTGACGCTGTTTTTAGCAAAGTCTCTCCCCTGGCTATTTTTGCAGGAAATAAAATCGGGGAAAAATACCACGTCACTTTTTATGGAAAAGAAGCACTTTGGACAAAAAGATGGACACGAGGGGGTGCCGGAGGGCCAAAAGGGGTGGCCCCACGCGGCCCCTGTACCTGGCTGCGTGGGCCCCCCCCAAATGGGCCTCGGGCACCATCTCGCCTCCGGTCTTCGACGTACGCCTATATATATGAGAAAAAACGCTTGCCCTAGGGGGAGAGGAGCTTTTGCGAAACACACCGCCGCCACCACCACGTTCTTCGTTTCGGGGACAAATTGATCCAGGATTTCTCCTCCGGTGGAGGGATCCGGAGGCCGTCTTCACCGCCATCTTCACCGCCTTCATCTCCATCAACCATGAGCTCTTTCTCCATCACCATGTGTGAGTAGTTTGCTGTAGGCATGTGAGGTGGATGGGGATTGGATGAGATTGACCATGTAATGCTACCCGTTGTTCGATAATCTTAGGGTTTATCTTGAGGATGCTTTTGTATTGTGTTGGTGCACTTATGCTATGTTTAATGCTTGCTACTAGGGCCCGAGTGGCATGATCAGTACTGAACTTATTTTCTTATCATATAATTGAGTTTGGTATTTACCTGCAAAGTGTATCACCTGCTATTATATTGAACCTGCGAACCCTAAAAGTGACATTTAGGGAAAACAAGGGGGAGATGTTCTAGTTTGAGGATCCTATGTGTTCATGGAGTGTTAATGCATTGTCCCGGTCTACACGAAAGGGTAGACCTTAATTACCTGTAGTTCCAAGTTGGCCCCGGTGAAATGGGCAGGTAGGGCAATAGATGTTGCGCAAATTCTCTTTGTTAGTATGCACAACTATTTAAGGAACACATACCTACATATATCGGAGTTAGAGAAAAGCCCCATTACCAGCTTTACTTTATTATATGATCAATCTCATTCATGCAACGCCCCGCTGTCACCTCATGCCTACGTTTCAAATCTCTGAGTTACACTTTCACTTTTCCGATGAAAATTGGGAAATCCTTGTTACTATTGCTGTTTTATTTCTGCTCGCTTGAATCCTTTACTGCCATCACTACTACTGCTGCAAGTTATTGATATACAGGTGTGGTTGAGAGTGACGCCTCAATTGCTAAGGTCTTATTAATATTCTTGTGTTCCCATCGTGTCGAACTATAAATTTGGTTTATTTGCTGCATTTGCTTGTTCCTAACCATGGGAAAGGAAAAGACCACTCCGAAGGAAATTAGGCCTTCAACTACTCGTGCAGGTAACAATTTGCCAAGTAGACCAAACTTTTCACCTGATGCTGCTTCTGCTGTTGTTCCTAAGAAAAAGGGAAAAATTGTTTCTAGTTCACCATTGTCTAAAATGTCTACTAGTAATGAAAGTGATTTAACATGTGGTAGCATAGACAAAGAAGTGGCACTTGAAACACCTGAAATTCCTGAAATATCTGAGATAACTGAAACACCTAAGAATCCTGAATCTTCTATTTATAAAAATGTGGAATATGAGCTAGAAGATAGGGAATATTGTGATGATATGGAAACTTCTTCTGAGAAAGAGGATGCTATTATTAAGGCTTTCATGAGTCCAGATTATGATGAAATGGATAAACTTGCTAGCTATATAAATTCTCCTCTTCATGACTATTTTCCTGTTACTAATAAAGGTCCAGCTATTAAAATTAATGATAAAGACTATGAGTTTAATGTTGATCCTGAAATTATTGAAAGGGCTGAGAAGTCTAAGTTTTATGGGGGAGAGGATGAGTTTCCTTTCGATCACATTGCTGATTTGCATGAATTATCTGAGTTATTTGGGAAAGATGAAATTAACCAACGCTACTATTTCTTAAAATTGTTTTCTTTTTCTTTGGGAGGAAGTGCTAAAACTTGGTATAATTGTTTAGATCCTGGATGTATTACTAGCAAGGAAGAATGTTTGCGGATGTTCTTTAATAAGTACTTCCCTGCTAATAAAATTCATGCTCTAACCCTTGAGATTAGTAATTTTTCACAGAAAGAGAAGGAGGATTTACCCCAAGCTTGGGGGAGGTATGATAAGATGGTTAGGAAATGTCCTATCCATGGCTTCAAAGATAATGAAATACTTGATATATTTTACAATGGACTAACTGAAAACACCAGAGACTATCTTGATAGTATTGCAGGTAATGTTTTCAGGGAAAGGACCGTTGATGAAGCAATTGAGTTATTGCAAACTATCTCAAAGAATTATGATGATTGGAATACTGATGAGATATTTCCGGAGAAGAAAGGAGGTATACTCAAACTGGACAAAGAGGCAATGAAAGAAGCCTCAAAGGACATTAAAGAGAAGGGAATTAAAACCTCCCATCTCAAGGAATTATCTGAAATGAGTGTCAAACTTCCTAATGATCAACCATGTTTCCCTATCCCAGTCAATGTTATTAGCACCACAAAAGGTAATGAAAAGGTAACATCTTTTACTGAAGTATCATATGAGAATGATTTTGCTTATCGTCATGATCCTGAAGAGTATAATATTAGAATGATGATCATGGAAAACTCTCACAAAATTAAATTTCTTCGTGAAAGTTTGCATGCTAATGTGGGAGAGGTAAAAATAATTGTTAAACATTGTGAGATGATGAATAATCAAGTAGAAAAAATCTCTTCAAAATTAATTGTATGAAAAACTTAATGTGAAGAAACAGGTTTGTGGAGTTAATACTAGGGGAGGTGCAAGTACTCAGAACCCTGACTATCCTGAAGACCATCCCAAGAGGAAAGAGCAAGAAGCTCGAAAGAAAAAACTTTCTGCAGGCAAATCTCCAAATGAAAACCAAGATAAAGATGATTCTGAAGAACAAGATAATGATATCTCTATTTCTGATGCTGAAACTGAAGATAACAATAATGAAGAGGGGGAATTATCCTCACCTGAAGAAGAACCACAAAGAGTTGAAAATGTTGAAGAACCTGAAGCAGCTGAGAAGGAAGACCCTCAACCATCTACTGAGAAGAACAAGAGGAAAAACCATCCAAATCCACAAAAAGGTAAAGAGAGGGATCCATGGGTACAAAGACCCATACCATATCCTCAAGAGGTAATGAAAACTTTGGATGACACTAGATTTGAGAAGTTCTTTGAGTTGATTAAATCTTTTATTTGCAAATTCCTCTTGTTGATGCTATTAAAACTCCTCCTTATTCAAAATACATGAAAGATATTGTCACTAATAAAAGAAAGATTTCTACCGATGCTATTACTGCCATGCTTGTTGATTACTCCTTCAAAGGGAAAGTGCCTGAAAAACGTGGAGATCCCGGTATTCCAACTATTCCTTGTCAAATTAAAGAAACCTATGTGAGATATGCACTATGTGATTTGGGGACTGGTGTTAGTGTCATGCCTTTCTCTTTGTATAAGAAACTTGACTTAAACAAATTGGTTCCAACTGAAGTTTCATTGCAAATGGCTGATAAATCAACTGCTATACCTATTGGAATATGTGAGGATGTACCTATTTCTGTTGCTAATGTGTTAATCCCTACAAACTTTGTTGTATTAGACATGCCTGAGGATGATAACTTGTCTATTATCCTTGGTAGACCTTTCTTAAACACTGCAGGGGCTGTGATAGATTGCACTGAAAGCAAAGTGACATTCAATGTTAAAGGAAAGGAGCACACTATCTATTTCCCCAAGAAGAAAGCTGTTACAATGGTAAACCAAATGGTGAATTGCATTAAAAGAAATACTCTTATAGTTGGAAGTATTGAAATTCCCTTACCACCTCCTGAATCAAAATATGCTACCATAATGATTGGAACTATTCCAATCAAATATGAGGTAACTTGATCTCTTATTTACATATAAAAATAAAGATCATGTGTTATATCCTTTACATATTATTAATGAGACCTGATCAACCTCATTATTAATGTGGAAATGATGCAAACTTGATCCCTATAAAGATTGCTTGCATTTTTTATTTTATATACTCAAGAATTCTTAGAATATTTGCTTGGGCATATTTATTTCAAAGTGCAGAAATTTCAGAAATCTAGTTTTGAAAAGTCTCTGTAGAAAATTTTCTCGAAAAATTCCAGAAAAATTCAGAGGTAAGTTATTTTCACGGGAGAGCTCACAGCCAAAAGAGGGACAACAGAGGGCCACCAGGGGCCAAAAGAAGGTGCCCCACGCGACCACTGTACCTGGCCGCATGAGACCCCCCACTTTGGTCCACAGGTGGAGTTAGGTGTGGAGTCGGGGCTCATCTCCTTCCTCTCGACAGAAAACCATCTTCAGGTATTTTCTCCAAAAAATTTCGTGCTCTCTTGCTGCTCTCCTTGGATCTCCAAGTTTAGAGCAGCTTTCTCGAATCTGTTTGGTGGGATTACTCCTAGGTATGTCACTTCTCCACTCATCCAATTAGTTTTTGTTCTTGTGCTTTGTATATGAAGTATTTTGCTGCACTAGGTGTCACTAAATATGATTGAGAAATCCATGGATTTAAGTTTTCTAGTTGATATTGATGCATGATATTGATGTGGAGACTAGATGTGGATGGCTTAATGTTGTGTTATAGTTTCACATCTTGATTTTTGTTGAAATTTATTTATGGGCAGCAAGGTACCATGTTTAGCAAGGGCAAAGGATTGCTTGGGATGAGCTCAAGACCCAAGAGAAGAGCATGCAAAGTCTCCCCCAACTACGATGACAATCACCTTTGGGAGGACTCCGCATCATTTGTGGGGAAGAAATTGAGGATTCACACGACAAGGTGGCAAGACCCCCGTGTTCTTCAACAATGGGGAATGGAAGAGGATTTCAACTCCTTCGCCACAGCGACCGGGTTCCTGACATTTTCTCAAAACCCACAGGACACATACGAGGAGCTCTAACGAGAGTTCCTCTCTACCTTCAGATTCGAAGGGCCCGAGACTCACAAGCACAAGAATAAAAGTAAGGCACATTCTCCCACTTTTGTTTGCAAGTTTAGTATGAAGGGAGAGCGTCTTGTTATGTCTCTAGATGAGTTTTGCAATGCTATAGGTGTAGCAAACACGGGGAGTTGGGAAGAAACCGGTGCTGATTCAAATCCTGAACTTGTTAATTTCTGGCACTCTATTTCTGTTAATTCCCGTGATAGACTAAATAGGGGCAAATTTACTCACATACAGCACCCTAGCTTGAGGTACTTTGCGTTGTTCCTTGCAAGAGGCTTTCTTGCAAGAGACAACACTTCTGCCTGCACTGGACCTATTATTTATTTGCTTAAATGTGCAAAAGAGAACAAGTCATGTGAGTATAATTTGGGGGTAATTCTTGCTAGATCATTGCATAATGTTGTAAGTAGAAATTCCACTGATGGAACCCCTATTTACGCTGGTGCTATTGCTACTTTGGTCTATAAATACATTAAAGATGAAAGAGGATATAATGATAATATGGGAACCCTTGTAGAGAAGTCCACATTACTTGATTTTGCTTTGATTTCCAACATGGGAATGAGTGTTCCATATGGGTAGATTCATCTCTACACATATTTGAGTACTAATGGACAGAAATTTTCCATTAGGCTCCTCTGTACTGACCTCTTTGACAGGAGCACTGGAAAGTGGATCGTGAGGGAAGAGCCACCGCAGGAGGACGCACAAGCTCCAGCAATGCAGGGGTGCCAACCTCAAGAGATGCCACAATACCCAAGCATGGGAGGCTACACATATGATTACTACCCTGGAGGTGGAAGTGGTGGATATGGCTACCACCAAGGATATTAGCTTGACTGCAAGCTTGGGGGAGTACTTCTCTTCCTCCCATTTCGTTGTTTTATATCACTCTTATTTTGTTTCGGTTTCTTTCTTTGAAATTGCAAATACACAAAAAGATTCTATTTGTTCTTCTTGCTTATTTACTTCTGGTCATTTACTTTATGCTTCTTAAAACCAAAAAGAACAAAAAGATTTTCGTTTTCTTGAATCCGATGCAAAAATGGAGGTGCAGGAATTTCCGAAATCTGCTCACTGTTTTATTTTTCATCTTTTTTCTGCAAATCCAATTGAGCTGAAATTTTAACAACAACTGAAACTTTTCACGACCTACACACCTGTAAAATATGAGATTTTTCTGAGGTGTTTAGGTAGGGTAAAAACAGTACTGTATGCAGTGACATTTTCTGGCAGATTTGAGTTTTTATTGTGCAGTTCGAGTTGGGAGAGGAGAACAACAATGATGAGCTGATGTGCATGAAGTAGATGAAAGGTATGACACCTTTGCCGTGCTTATGAAGACTTTTTAATAACAGCAAGTGTGCACATCATAGTTTCTTTAACATCTAGGGAACTGGTAGCAAATGTCTATCTTCTCCATGTTTTAGTGTGTATGATGATGCAAGTGAGATATTATTTAGGGATAATACTTGGCTATGGTTTGAACAACTGTAGTTCTAAACAAAGGTCTATGCATCCCATTGTGCTTACTAAACTTGCCAACCACGGAGAAAGTGAAAGAATTTTTCAAATCTTAAAAATGAAGTCATATGCTTGACAAGCTCAGTGGTTAGGAGCTAGCTTAAATGTGCTGACACATGGAAAGCTTTTAACATTGCACTTAAATTGAAAATTAGTTGATATCATGTACTTTTGTCTATGGATGCCTATCATGTCGAAATAAATGTGGAAACTTAGCAAGTTTGAAGAGCGGGAATAATTGGCTAGAGAGACGCCCGGGCCGCCAATTTAAGCCATGCATCATTCATGGTGGAAATTTACGGCATATCATAGTGAACATTCAGTGATGCACTTTATAATAAAAAGCTAAACCATTAGTAAATAAAAGAAGTGCTGAGATTGTTAATTGTCCGTTTGTCTTGTTGTTTGGACATGGGCTTGTCCATGTCCTGGGACAAGAGGTACCCCGGTTGACGCTCTTAATGATGCTTTTATTCTCGCAATGACTGAAAAAACTCGAGCTTGCCTAGCTACATGAGTTGAGTAACACATGGTGTAGGTACTCGTATTCACGGGGCATGAGGCTTTTAACTACAAGTTTGTCAAGCATGTGAGTCATAATAGGGAACATCAAATGTTTTGATAAATTTAAGAGCAAGGTTGTAAGCACAATGAGTTCACTAGTCAATACATGATTCAATCAAAAGCAATGCAAGAACCTTTGTTTATCTCTACAGTTAGGCAAACTCATCCAAGTATTAACACTATGTGTTATTTCTCTTGCAACATATATAGATGCTTTAACATTGATGAGATATACCTTTGCTAGCATTTTGTTAGCTGTTGTAGGAATTATGTGTTGAATACTTGTTGCTATTAAACAGTGTTACATATGCAATGCAAAGTTCTTGTCAAAGTCTTTTTATCGCTTCTGCACTATGTTTGAGTTGTTTGAGGACAAACAGCGAGCTAAGCTTGGGGGAGCTGATGCATCCAAAATGCATCCACTTTTCCAAGCACTTTGCCTCATAATTTGCTCCGGGATCCTTCCATATTTGAATAAAACTGCTGATTCTGACGCTGTTTTTAGCAAAGTCTCTCCCCTGGCTATTTTTGCAGGAAATAAAATCGGGGAAAAATACCACGTCACTTTTTATGGAAAAGAAGCACTTTGGACAAAAAGATGGAAACGAGGGGGTGCTGGAGGGCCAAAAGGGGTGGCCCCACGTGGCCCCTATACCTGGCCGCGTGCCCCCCCCCCCAAATGGGCCTCGGGCACCGTCTCGCCTCCGGTCTTCGACGTACGCCTATATATATGAGAAAAAACGCTTGCCCTAGGGGGAGAGGAGCTTTCGCGAAACACACCGCCGCCACCACCACGTTCTTCGTTTCGGGGACAGATTGATCCAGGATATCTCCTCCGATGGAGGGATCCGGAGGCCGTCTTCACCGCCTTCATCTCCATCAACCATGAGCTCTTTCTCCATCACCATGTGTGAGTAGTTTGCTGTAGGCATGTGAGGTGGATGGGGATTGGATGAGATTGACCATGTAATGCTACCCGTTGTTCGATAATCTTAGGGTTTATCTTGAGGATGCTTTTGTATTGTGTTGGTGCACTTATGCTATGTTTAATGCTTGCTACTAGGGCCCGAGTGGCATGATTTCAGTACTGAACTTATTTTCTTCATCATATAATTGAGTTTGGTATTTACCTGTGAAGTGTATCACCTGCTATTATATTGAACCTGCGAACCCTAAAAGTGACATTTAGGGAAAATAGGGGGGAGATGTTCTAGTTTGAGGATCCTATGTGTTCATGGAGTGTTAATGCATTGTCCCGGTCTACACGAAAGGGTAGACCTTAATTACCTGTAGTCAAGTTGGCCCCAGTGAAATGGGCAGGTAGGGCAATAGATGTTGCGCAAATTCTCTTTGTTAGTACGCACAACTATTTAAGGAACACATACCTACATATATCGGAGTTAGAGAAAAGCCCCATTACCAGCTTTACTTTATTATATGATCAATCTCATTCATGCAACGCCCCGCTGTCACCTCATGCCTACGTTTCAAATCTCTGAGTTACACTTTCACTTTTCCGGTGAAAACTGGGAAATCCTTGTTACTATTGCTATTTTATTTCTGCTCGCTTGAATCCTTTACTGTCATCACTACTACTGCTGCAAGTTATTGATATACAGGTGTGGTTGAGAGTGACGCCTCAATTGCTAAGGTCTTATTAATATTCTTGTGTTCCCATCGTGTCGAACTATAAATTTGGGGTAATATTTCCCAAAGAAGACTTCAACGATCCCCTATACTTGTGGGCATCACTTCCCCAAAATAATTTGGGGTGTGCTCCACTGTGTCCTCCTCCTGCTCCTTGGTCGCCTCCGCGTGGAAGCTCGAACTCCTGAGGTAAATGTCCAGCTCGTTCATAGAGAACGACCATCCCTTCCTGCTGGCATAATTAAACAAACAAGGATCAGGCAACGGAACTTCCCGTACAATGTCATTGGCAAATAACACCTTATAAAGCATTTCGTTAGGACGAGACTTATAAGAAATAAAATGATGCAATTTCATAAAATCAATATCAAGAAGTGGAGAATCTGAGGGATCAGGATGACCTCCCATTTCAGCAAGGATGCGCGAAGCAATGATCCCTCCGTAAATGGGCCCCCTAACATTGTTAGTAGAAAGACGGCGAGCAATCAAAGCACCAATACTAAAAGTTTTATCCTTGTTGATAGCAGCAGCCAAAATGGCAAGATGAAGATTAGTGATATTGCTAGTATTACCTCTAGCAAGGATTCCTCTAGCAAGATAATAAGCAAAATATCGAATAGCTGGAAATTGAATGCTTCTAATTTTACCTCGCTGCACCAAACAATCATCATCATTACACAATTCCTTGAAAAGTTGCCACATATAAGGTGGTTGTTCCTAAAATTTCATAGTTGTCCCTTTATGGGGGACACATAATGTAGTACTAAACTTTTTAAGAGTCAACTTGCAAGGCTTATTGTAAAGCTTAAATTCAACAGATGGATTGAAAGAAGAGTTGTTAAATCTGAAACTTTGAACAAATATTCTTGTGAGATTCTCAAATTGTGGCTGCTCATTGGCCACAAAATCTCCCAACCCTGCATTAGAGATTAGCTTATAGAAATCATCATAGATACCTGCAGCTTTTAGAAAATCATCACAAGGGTAAATTGTTGGGTGAACTTTATCTTCTTGTTCAAGGAAGTTGGGTGTCATCAAGTCCTCGTTATAGGATTGCCTAAATTGAGGATCAGTCCTCGAAGATCTTGTCACCCTAGAGGAGGTTGAATGTCTCCTCTCAAACACCTCTCCATAAGCATACTTATCCATCCTTATATTCTGAAATTTTTAACAAACCTCATAAAACTTGATTTTAAAGCACAAAGTTCATAGAAAATACTATAGGAACTAATAGAGAGCTAAACCATGCATCAAAACTAATTAACAAGTTCATAAACAAGCATGCAAGCTCACTAAACAAGTTACCTAAAGCAGCAAAATACTCAAGATATACAACATCATTCAAAATTTTGATTGGATAAACGGAGGAGTCACATACCGGAGAGCAAATGATCCAAATCTCAGTAGAAATGATGGGCTGAGCAAGTAGATCAAAAATCTCGAGCAATAACATCAAGAACATGAGTTTGGGCAATGGTGGAGTGAAATGTCGGGAGAGAGAAAGAATGGGGAGGAGTGATGACGTGGATCACACGTTCGCTGGGACGCCCCAAGAGGAAGATATGATGCAGCAAAGCAGTAGTTTCACTTGATTACAAAACCAAAGTTATCGAACCAGTAGGACTTGGAGAAGGCTTAGCAAGGTGTCAATGGTGCCAGAAAAGAGGTGTTGCTGGCGTGCTGACGTGGACCTGCACACAATCACAAACAAACTACTTTGCCCCAACGAAACAGAGAGGTTGTCAATCTCTCCGGCTTGCTGAACACAAATAATTAAATGTGTGGATGTAAAATATGATGAGAGTGAAATATGACCAGCGAGCAAATGATGATGAAAAGCTATGAAAACGGTTGTAAGCAATGTAGGAAAATAGGACCGAGATCCATAGTTCACTAGAGGCGTCTCTCCAAAAGATATACATGATGGGTAAACAAATTACAGCATGGCAATTGACAGAATTGTGGGCGCACAACAAGGCTATCATAAAACAATATAGTTCATCGTTTCATCTAATATGGGCATTACGTCAAAATACATAGACCGTCTTCCAACTGCATCTATGACTAATAATCCACCTTGGGATCGCTATCCAGCATGTCACCCAAAAGTATTAAGTTGCAAGCAACAGATCATTGCAATAAATAAAATGCATAATGTAAGAAATGTAAATAACACAAGGAAATCACACCGCTAGTGGCAACAGCACATCTCTTGTCTTAATCGTTTCTGTCAGCCCGAGCTCAGACATGAGAGGCATGAACCCACTATCTAGCATAAATACTCCCTCATATAACACTAATAATTACTTGGCCAAAGCATCCACTAGCATCGGAGAGCATGCAAGATCATAGATAAAACACAACACAAAGATGAACAAAAGCAATGACTTCCACAATTCATCGGATCCATGCAAACACAATCATGTAGCTGTTACAGATAATATGATCTTGATCATGATAGGCAGCTCACAAGATCTAAACAATGGAGTACAAGGAGGAGAGACAACCATCTAGCTACTGCTATGGATCCATAGTCCCGTGGTGGACTACTCACGCATTACTCCAGAGGTAGGCATGGTGGTGTAGATGCCTCCGGTGTCGATTCCCCTCTCCGGCAGGGTGCCGGGAAGAGCTGTAGAACCCTCCTGAACTAGGGTTGTAGATGGCGGCAGCCTCGGACGTCTTTTGGGAAATATGATCTAGTGCTTAGGGTTTTTGCGTCAAGGGGAAATTTATAGGCGAAGAGGCAATGCGAGGAGGTGGGCCACCTGCCCAGGTGGGGTCCAGGCGCGGCCTAAGGGGGGCCGCGGCCAGGTGGCGTCTGGAGCCCATGGGGCTCCCCTCCGGGCGTCCTTCGGGTTCCGTCTTTGCTTCATATTGGAAATAATTCCTGTAAAATATCAGCGCAATCCGAGAAACTTCCCAGAACAACTTTTCTGAAACAAAAAGATAGCAGAAAACAGGAACTGACACTGGACATCTTGTTAATAGGTTAGTTCCATAAATCATGCCAAAATGATATAAAAACATTATAAAAGCATGTGGCACTGATATACAATCAAGCATGGAACATAAAAAATTATAGATACGTCGGAGACGTATCAGCATTCCCAAGCTTAACTCCTGCTCGTCCTCGAGTAGGTAAGTGATAACAGAATAATTTTTGAAGTGACATTCTACCAAAAACAATCTTGATCATGTAATCATGTAAAGCATATGAACTGAATTCATTGATCCAAAACGAAGGTTCATTGAATAAAACAAACAATGATTAACCAGGTGTAACATCTAAGCAAGAATTAACTAGAAAAGAGTACCTTGGAGATTTAAAAGTATAACATTTAACAATGATTGATATCTCACAAAGCAATATTAGTTCAACAAAGGAGTCTGGCCAGCACAAAGGAGGATTTAAGTTTTCAGCATAAAACTTCAACTTGCAACTTGTTTATCTCAAGATAAAGTCAATAAAATGTTTTCACAGTTAGACACAAAGATAACATGAAGTAAAACATGAACCAAAGTTGATACCAAGTGATTGCTTGAGGGGGTTAAGAAGGAAGAGGAAGACTGACTCAACATACAAGTAAAAGAAAGACCCTTCGTAGAGGGAAGCAGGGATTAGTCATGTGCTAGAGCTTTTTATTATTTTTTCTGATTTTTGACAGAAGTAAAACAATTTTGAGATATGCATGCTTTCGTCAACGACTTCACAGTAGAGAATCTAGCTAGTCCCCCATTCAAGCAAGGCTTTTAGACTTGTGAGAGCGGCTGGTTTAGATGAACGAGTACATTCATCTTTCTCCTTTGTTTCACCACTAACCAATGTTTAAGCTGATTTCTCAGATTTTCATTGTGCGGAGGATAATGGTGAGTTATATTTATATTTTGCTTAAGCCGCTCTCGGGTTGATTCAAGTGAGGACGTAAACCATCAACACCGGGTGAAAGGCGGGAAATGACCTTGCTTGTCACATATTATATCTAGCTTCCCACTGCTTCCTCATGAGCTTAAAAACAGGGGCACAAAAAGGAGAATTTTGAAAGTTTTAAAGATAGCACATGAAAATTTTACTTGGAGTGGCAGGGAAATACCACATGTAGATAGGTATGATGGACACAAATGGCAAAGATATTGGGCTCAGGGAGTTGGATGCATGAGAAGTATTCCCTCTCAAAACAGAATTTTTGGGCTTAGCAGGATATCAAGCAAACACATAATATCCACTTGGCTCAATGAATGACTACAGATATACATCATGCATAACCACTGGACTTCACACCTTCTACCTTTTTAGCCAAACCAACTTTGCAAAAAGAATATCTAGACTTTTAGAGCTACCAAGCATGACAAGCTGAAGGGGTCGTTGCATAGAAAAAAATTTCCTACGAAACAAGCGGAAGAAACCCCACGATCTAGATCTATTAGACGAAGGTAGCGAAGGTGAGATCCAATCTCTTACCCTTGAATATCGAACAAACATGTTTTGTCGGTGCAGGGGTTGGCTAGTCGATCCCCGCAACTAGACTCATCTAGTCGCGAGGAGATGTATTATCCGATCTGAGATCCAATCCGATGGAGCACCGCATGTGCAGCACCTCCGCGGTATCCACACGTACAGCTCGATGAAGACTTCCTCTCCTTGATCCCGCAAGCGAGGAGGAAGTGGCTCGTGAGATTCCAGCAGCATGACGGTGTGGTGGTGGATATGGTGGAAAAATTCCTGCAGGGCTTCGCCAAGCGACTGTTGGAGAGAGGAGGGAGGTGGGAGAGGGAGGCCGGCGGCTAGGGTTTGATGGGGTGCGCCCCAGCCCTCCCCTCCTCCTTATATAGGCATGGGGGAAGCCCTTGCCCCTCCCCCAAGTCCTAGGGGCGGCCGGCCAAGGGGAAACTTACCCCCCCCCCCCCAAGGCAGCCCCTAGGGTTTTGGGGCCCTTTTCATATGTTGGGCCACATGGGCCTTTTGGGGTTAGGTGCGGCCAGCCCATGTGGGCTGCTGCACCTCCCCTCGGTCCATGTGGGACCTTCTAGGTTCGTGGCCCCCAAAGGTGGGGCCCTCCAGAACCTTCCGGAACCTTCTAGAATCTTCCGGTACTCTGCCGGAATTTTCCCGAACTTTTCCGGAACCCTGGAAACCAATTTCCTTATATGAAACTTTATCTCCGGACTCTTCCGGAGCTCCTCGTGATATCTAGGATCTCATCCGAGACACCGAATCAACATTTGATTACACCATTTACTTATCTCACTAAAACCCTAGCTACATCGAAGCCTTAAGTGTGTGACCCTACGGGTTCGAGAACATGCAGACATGATCTGATCAATAATCAATAGCGGGACCGGGATGCCCATATTGACTCCTACATATTCAACGAAGTTTCTTATAGATTGAACCACGATGCCGGAGATTCTTAATCTCGTATACGATTCCCTTTGTCTCATGATATTTAATTTGCCTGAGATTTGATCGTCGATATCTCCATATCTAGTTTCATCTCGTTACCTGGCAAGTTCTCTTTACTCGTCCATAATATAGGATCTCCGTGATTAACACTTAATCACATGGTTGCAACCTTTCTGATGCTATATTACCGAGAGGGCCCAGAGATATCTTTTCCGTCACAAGGAAGGACAAATCCCACTCTTGATTCATGTCACCCAACAAATACCATCAGAGATACCTAAAAGCCACCTTTATAATCACCACCCAGTTACGAAGTGACGTTTGATGTCCACAAAGCATTCCTCCGGTAAACGGGAGTGACATAATCTCATGGTCTAAGGAAACTATACTTGGCATATACTAAAAGTGTTGGCAATGAAAACTGTGTGACACGATCAATTGCAACTCTTTATTATCGGGTCTTGTCCATCACATCATTACTCCTAATGATATGACTCCATTATCAAGTGACTATAACAAGTCCATGGTTAGGAAACTCTAATCATCTCTTGACTAACAAACCAGTCTGATAGAGGCTTACTAGGGACAACTGGTTGTTTATATTCCACACATGTATTTTGTTTCCGGTTAATACATTTTTAGCATGGATAATAAACTATTATCATAAACATGAATATGCTAATAAACCATTTTATTATTGCCTCTAGGGCATATTCCCAACACAAGCACCACAATTTTAAAGCTTTACTTTAGTTCTTTACTAATCTATTCTTACTAGATGATCCACAAGTTTAAGCATTAATCTACTTCATATCTCTAAACAATTGATAAGTATCAAAGATTCAAGACAATGATCTACAAGATTAAGCAGCACTTTTCACACTTCCTACATGATAATTTCCACTTCACCAAACACCAATCAACTTATTTGAAACAAAACTAAAAGGGTGAAGCAACAAGAGCAAAACTCCCTAACTACAAAAGCTAACAACTCTGAACAAGCAAGAGCTGAAGCAGAAATAACAAAGGCTAAACACTCAACACATATAAGTGAAGCACAGAAGTGTATAATGAAAAAGCGGAGCGTGTCTCTCTCCCAAACAAGCATGCACGGATCCAAATTATTGCAAATACTAGAGAACTAAACACAAAAAAAAGCTGAAAGTAAAAACAAACTGATGCTCCAAAAACAGCACATAATGAGTAAAGGAATAAAAATATAGTACCATGAGAGAAAACGATGACTGTTGATGAAGAAGGGGATGGACGCTTGTGACTTCTTGAATATTTCAGAGGAGGGTCCATGGGGAGCCACCCCAAGCTTAGTCTTTTATCCCTTCTTGATCTTTCTTCGTCACCTCGCACTTGGATACTTGAAAACTTCCTTCACACAAAACTTATAGCAACTTCATTAGAGGGGTTAGTCCAGAAAAACAATATCTTCCTTCAGTTCCAAAGCACATATCATGAACTTATTTTTTTACAATATTAGCTACTGTCACAAAGGTCTAAGTAAATCTCCCGCTTTGTAAAAGAACTTCACTCTGCCCGTGAAAGAAGCAATGCAAAACTAAGGACAGAATCTGTCAAAAACAGAACAGACTGTAAAGATGAATTTTTTTGGGACACTTCTGGACCTCAAATCAGAAAACTTAAAACTAGGGAAAGGTGTACAAAACCCTGATGCTTGCATTCAAAAATTTTCAGACACAGATGACGTTCTGTGATATTTTGGATTTTCGAACAGTGAAGAACAGAAATCTGTTTCTGGACAGCAAACTCACCGATTAGTCATCCTCTCTTTATAGGCTATTCTTGGCACCAAAAACCAAACGAAAAAGATACAAGGGAGTTGTTACAGAAGTAACATCACCCAAAACTCAAAAAAAAACAAAAAAAACAGAAGGTAAAATAAAAATGGGTTGGCTCCCATAAGCGCTTTTCTTTAACGCCTTTTAACTAGGCAAAAAAGCCAAATTCAAGTTTTATCAATAGTATCAACCAAAGAAAGGTTGGAAAATTTTTCATAGATACATTGTATTTTACCTATGCATGGTTCAGAATTTCCCCTCTCACTACCTTTTGGTCGACTTCTTTCATCAAAAGGATTTTCAGGAACAACCCAATCAAAATTCTTTTCTAGAGCCTCATGCATTGCTATGAGCTTAAATGGTATGGGTATTTTTAGTTCCTTTTCACATTCAGTTTTTCCCTCATACTTCATTCTTTTAGTTTCAAAAGTTTTAAGGGTATGCTTAATATTAAGGCTACATCCCAGCATATTATAATGGGCAAAAATCTTCCTAGCTTCTCTAGCAATATCATCAAATTGTACAAGCAAGGTTTTAAGCAAGAAATATTTATCTTCCCCCTTCTCCATACTTTCAAGTTTAAAGAATAATTGTTGTATTGTAGGATGAAGGTTAATAAACCTAGCTTCTAATTTTTCCACCAGAGAAACTACAACAGCCTCATAGTCATGAGTAAGTTCCACCAGAGATTTTTCATTTAGATCATAAAGGCTATTAATGTGATTAAGAAATTCTTCAATATTATCTTTACCAATTATGAACCACTCCCCACCTTAATGTCCTTCATAGCAAATTCAGGTAAAAGCCCCATGACCACAACAAGCGACAAAGCCAATCAAACCAAAAAAGGAAAACTTGCTGGAATTTTTAATTTTTTTATGTTTTTCAGTTTTAGAGCAAACAAAAGGCAAAACAAGACTAACAAAAAATATACTAAGTAAGACAATAACAAACTAAAGTGAAAGGATGTGTGAAACTCCCCTAGCTGAAGCTTCCAAGTCCTCGGCAACGGCGCCAGAAAAAGAGCTGTTGACGGAGGACTTGGTAGTTCGAGAAGCCTTCTTCAAATCCCCGGCAACGGCGCCTGAAAAAGAGCTTGATTACGTGGATCACACGTTCGCTGGGAGACCCCAAGAGGAAGGTATGATGCAGCAAAGCAGCAGTTTCCCTTGATTACAGAACCAAGGTTATCGAACCAGTAGGACTTGGAGAAGGCTTAGCAAGGTGTCAACGGTGCCAGAAAATAGGTGTTGCCGGCGTGCTGACGTGGACCTGCACACAATCACAAACAAACTACTTTGCCCCAACGAAACAGAGAGGTTGTCAATCTCTCCGGCTTGCTGAACACAAAGAATTAAATGTGTGGATGTAAAATATGATGAGAGTGAAATATGACCAGCGAGCAAATGATGATGAAAAGCTATGAAAACGGTTGTAAGCAATGTAGGAAAATAGGACCGGGATCCACAGTTCACTAGAGGTGTCTCTCCAAAAGATATACATGATGGGTAAACAAATTATAGCATGGCAATTGACAGAATTGTGGGCGCACAACAAGGCTATCATAAAACAATATAGTTCACCGTTTCATCTAATATGGGCATTACGTAAAAATACATAGACCGTCTTCCAACTACATCTATGACTAATAATCCACCTTGAGATCACTATCCAGCATGTCAGCCAAAAGTAAGCAACAGATCATTGCAATAAGCAAAGTGCATAATGTAAGCAATGTAAATAACACAAGGACATCACACCGCTGTTTTCTCCCTAGTGGCAATAGCACATCTCTTGTCTTAATCATTTATGTCAGCCCGATCTTAGACAAGAGAGGCATGAACCCACTATCTAGCATAAATACTCCCTCATACAACACTAATAATTACTTGGCCAAAGCATCCACTAGCATCGGAGAGTATGCAAGATCATAGATAAAACACAACACAAAGATGAACAAAAGCAATGACTTCCACACTTCATCAGATCCATGCAAACACAATCATGTAGCAGTTACAGCTAATATGATCTTGATCATGATAGGCAGCTCACAAGATCTAAACAATGGAGTACAAGGAGGAGAGACAACCATCTAGCTACTACTATGGATCCGTAGTCCCATGGTGGACTACTCACGCATCACTCCGGAGGCAGGCATGGTGGTGTAGATGCCTCCGGTGTCGATTCTCCTCTCCGGCAGGGTGCCGGGAAGAGCTGCAGAACCCTCCTGAACTAGGGTTGTAGATGGCGGCGGCCTCGGACGTCTTTTGGGAAATATGATCTGGTGCTTAGGGTTTTTGCATCGAGGGGGAATTTATAGGCGAAGAGGCGACGCGAGGAGGTGGGCCACCTGCCCAGGTGGGGTCCAGGCGCAGCCTAAAGGGGGGCCGCGGCCAGGTGGCGTCTGGAGCCACTGGGGATCCCCTCTAGGCGTCCTGCGGGTTTCGTCTTTGTTTCATATTGGAAATAATTCCTGTAAAATATTAGCGCAATCCGAGAAACTTCCCAGAACAACTTTTCTGAAACAAAAAGACAGCAGAAAACAGGAACTGGCACTAGGCATCTTGTTAATAGGTTAGTTCCATAAATCATGCCAAAATGATATAAAAATATTAGAAATACATGTGGCATTGATATATAATCAAGCATGGAACATAAAAAATTATACATACGTCAGAGACGTATCAAGGAGACTCACCATGTGGGGGGGCAGGTGGGCCCTAGGCGCCACCCAGGCGCGGCCAAGGCTGGGCCGCGCCCAGGGGTCGTTTGCCCACATGGTGGGTCCCCCTGGGCAGCCTCTGGTGCTGCAGGGCCCTATTTTATGCATAAAATTTTTCAGAATTTTTCCAGAAATGTTTGGTGAAATAAATTTTTGGACTTTTTCAGGATTATAAAATGACTCAAAATCTCATAAATGAATTTTTTTAAAGGTGCAAAACCAACCAAATACTAAAATCACAGAAGTGCAAAAACAATCATCCAAACAAATTAACATGGAAATCATTGTTTCATGTATATAAAATAATTTTGAGAGCAAGGTTGATCAAGTCTTGCTTCAAGCTTATTTAATATAACACAAAAATTTTGAATTCCACCAAACAATTATGTTACCTCAAACTTGATGGCTACTGTCCCAACCATAAGAAATTGATATTCCTTGTGATGGTCATATATGGGACAATAAATTTCTCCAATCTTGATGGTTTTAACATTTGCAATGGAATTTAGACCATAAACCTTGTCAACCTTCTTTGGAAAATAAACCGTGTGCTATTTGTCATTAACATTAAAAGTAGCCTTCCCTTTGTTGCAGTCAATAACAGCCCCTGCAGTATTTAAGAAAGGTCTTCCAAGAATAATAGACATATTGTCATCTTCAGGCATATCAAGCACAACAAAATCAGTTAAAATAAGACAATTAGTTGTCACTTGGACAGGCACATCCTCACAAATGCCAATAGGGACAGCAGCTGATTTATCAGCCATTTGTAAAGAGATATTAGTGGGTATTAGCTTCTCCAAATAAAGCCTCTTATAAAGAGAAAAGGGCATAACACTTACGCCTGCACCAAGATCACATAAAGCAGTTCTAACATAATTACTCTTAATAGAGCAAGGAATAGTTGGAATACCTGGGTCTCCAAGCTTCTTTGGGATTTTGCCATTAAAAGAATAATTAGCAAGCATAGTGAAAATTTTCTCATTAGGAATTTTCCTTTTGTTAGAAACAATATCTTTCATATACTTGGAATAAGGAGGCAGTTTAATAGCATCAGTCAAAGGAATTTGCAAAAAGAGAGGTTTCATCCATTCACAAAATTTATTATAATGCTCTTCTTCCTTTGATTTATACTTCTTGTTAGGGAAAGGCATAGGTTTTTGCACCCAAGGTTCTCTTTCACTACCATGCTTCCTAGCAACAAGTTCTTCTTTATTATACTTCCTATTTTTAGGAGGTTTTTTAGGTTCTTCATCACTCCCTTCTTTATTAGGATCATTCCCTTTATCAATATCAGTAACAGGTTCATTTTCATTTTCTGTTTCAGCATCAGAGATAGAAATATTAATAGGATTCTCTAAAACAGGTTCTTTATCAATTTCCAACTCATTAGTCTCTCCTACTCCGTTATGTTTCCTCTTTTTCTTTTTAGCAGGACTAGCAATGTTATTTTCAGCTAATTGAGACTCTTGTTCAATTCTCTTAGGATGTCCTTTAGGAAATAAAGGATCCTGAGTAGCAGTACCACCTCTAGTTATTACACCACAAGTTGGTTTAACGTCCTTTTTAAAGGTTTCAGCAAGCAAATCTTTTTGTACTTTAGTAATTTGTTCAAGTTGAGTTTGAACCATGACAAAATGCTTCGTAAGTCCTTTAACATTATTAGCGGTTCTCTCTAAGACATCATGCAAATTCTTAATAATATAAAAAAAATTCTTGCACTTGATTTTGAACTTTCATATTGAAATGATTTTGCTTCACAATAAAATTGTCAAATTCATCTAAGCATTGATCGGGAGGCTTTCGGTAAGGAATGTCTCCCTTATCGAAATTCCTAAGAGAATGTACCTCTACCATTGGAGGATGAGTGATAGGATCACATAATGCTTCAATAGGTGGTAGATTTTTTACTTCTTCAGCTTTAATACCTCTCTCCTTAAGAGATTTCTTCACTTCTTGCATAGTTTCAGAATTAAGCACATGAATGCCTCTTTTCTTTGATGTCTGAGTCGGCGTCTTTGGGGGTGTTGGTGGCGGCTCAGGTATGGACCAATCATCATGATTCCGGCTTATTTTAGCCAATAATTCTTCAGCTTCGTTTGGAGTCCTTTTCCTGAAAACACAACTAGCACAACTATCCAGATATGTTCTAGATTCATCTGTTAGTCCATTATAAAAGATATCCATGAGCTCATTTTTAGGTATCATGTGTCCAGGCCGGGCCATGAGTAAGGCACAAAACTTCCCCCAAGCTTCGGGTAGACACTCTTTCTCAATTTGTTTAAAATTGTAAATTCTTTGCAAAGCAGCGTGTTGCACATGAGCATGATAATATTTTTCAAAGAAGATTTTAACTAATTCATCAAAGTTTTTGATAGATCCACTAGCTAAATTGTTAAACCAATTTTTAGCTTCATTTTTCAATGAAAAATGAAAAAGCTTTGTTATGTAATAACCTTGTTTCTTCTTATCATCAGAAAATAGCCTACTCAAAATAGTAAGTTTGCTCATGTGTCTATAGCATTATCATTTTCTTTTCCACAAAAAGGTTCATTTTCAACAATAGATATGAGTGACAGATCAACAGAAAAATCATAATCCTTTTCTTTAATGCTAATAGGAGATGTGGCAAAGTCAGGATCATGAGCAGTTTTATAATTCATAGCATGTTTTTAAAGAAGTTCCTTCCGTATTTCAGGATTGGAAGTGTCAATATCCATGTTTGCTCTAATAAATTCATCATCAATTTCAACATAAGCATCATCAGGATAACTACTACTATAATTTCTCGTTTCAAGAGAGTTAACAGGTTTAGTGACACTTTCATTAGAAACTTCATTAGACTCAATTTCCTTAGATTTAGCAACCATAGCATTCAAAAAAGGACCTAGAGAGCCAGATTCATCAAGTACAGGAGAAGCATCATCAAATTCATCTGACACAGTATCAGAACTAGCAGAAGCAGTACGTGAAGTGTGGTGGTGTGACAGTGGTGTAACTAGCTTATTCATAATAGTAGGTGAATCAAAAGCAGCTTTAGAGCTCACAGCTGTACGTTGCCTTGTGGTGGAAGGTAGTATCGGAAACTTAGGATCACGCTTATCCTTCATGATGAAGAATAAATTGCAGCAGATAGAATAACTCCCTAGTGAACTTATAAATAGAGCTATGCTCCCCGGCAACGGCGGCAGAAAATAGTCTTGATGACCCACAAGTATAGGGGATCGCAACAGTCTTCGAGGGAAGTAAAACCCAAATTTATTGATTCGATACAAGGGGAGCCAAAGAATATTTATAAGCCTTAGCAGCTGATTTGTCAGATCAGCTACACCTCGAAAGTAACTTGCTTGACGCAATTTATCAGTAGCAACAGTAATATAATAGCAGCAGTACTAAAGTAACAGCAGGAGAATTGTAAAAACAGCAATAGTAGCAATCTTAGTAACAGCAGAATTAAAACACCGTAGGCATAGGGATGTAAATACGGGCGCTGCATGGATGAGATAGTTTATGAAATAATTGCGAAGGGCAATATGTAGATAAACAAATAAACAGTATCGAGATGCTAATAAACATAGGCATGTACTCCATAAGTAGTCGTGCGTGCTTGCAATAAGATACTTGCACGACATCTTTTGTCCAACCATCCCATTTCAGCGGGGCCTTTATGAGGAGTCGAAAGATAATTAAGGTACTCCTTTTACAAAGTACCGGAGCAAAGCATTAACATTCAATGAATACATTTAACCCTCAAGTCAAAACCATCCCCTCCGGTTGTCCCAAAAGCTGTCACTTTGGGGCCTCGGGTTCCGGGCAATAACAGGTGCAAACAACTTGTAGATATGATCCAAAACAATACTTATTATAATATGTTCAGCTCTGAAAACATGGCACTCGGGCCCTAAGTGTCAAGCATTAAGCACACCAAGTTGCAATAACGATAAAAAGCACTCTCATAGATACTAGGCATCATGCCCTAACAATCTGACATCTTATTACATGAACAATCTCATCCAATCCCTAACATCCCCTCAGCCTACAGCGGGGAATTACTCACACGTGGTTGGAGGAAACATGGATGGTCGATGGAGAGGCGGTGGTGATGGCAATGGCGGCGATCTCCCCTTCAATCCCCGTCCCGACAGGGTGCCGGAACAGGAACTTCTGCTCCCCGTATTAGGTTTCGAGGAGGCGGCGGTGCTATGGAACTTTTCTGGAAAAACGATTGGGGGTTCTGGCGTTTTTAGGTCGGGAGAAATAAGTAGGCGAAAGGAGCGTCGTCGACCGAGCCACCAGGTGGCCAGGTGGGACCCAGGCGCGGCCCAGCCTTGGTCGCGGCCAGGTGGCACCTGGGGGCCGTGGGCTCTTTCCGCAGCCCCCCTTCTGGCTCCGTGGGTCTTCTTCCAAATAAGAATTTCTAGAATTTTTCCAGAATTTTCCGAGAACTTTGATTTCTGCATAAAAATAAGACACCAAGGCAATTCTGCTGAAAACAGCGTTAGTCCGCGTTAGTTTCATTCAAATCATGCAAACTAGAGGAAAAACAGTAGCAAAAGTGTTTGTAAAAGTAGATACGTTTTGGATCCGTGGTGGGTCCGTTTTGTCAGGAACATGGATAAATGGTTAAAAAGGTAAAAACTAACACACTGTTGCAAGTACAGGGTAAAATATGACACACAAAATTAAATGGGGTAACTCTTGTAAAAAAATTACAAACATAGGGTAAAAAGTAGAATTCACTCTGTAAATAACCCTGCTTGGCTGCCAAGAGGTCCACCGGTCCACCACCGAGCAAGATGAGTACACCAACTAGCAACGACCCGGTGTTCAAACCCGCTCGCCCTCCCCTCACAAGTTATGTTACTACTATGTTACTACTATGTTACTACTATGTATACCTAGGTTCAGCCTACAGGGGTCATAGGACACCGGGTCCAAACCCATTTTCTTTGATATAATACATGTATTTACAGTAAGTGACATCCCAAATTTTAATGGAAAATTATATATGATTTATTGGAGGACACCGGGTCATTTTTGGTCTAGGTCCTCCCCTGCTGCCGTCGGGACGAGATCAGGTGCAGAGCTAGCGTTATCTGTTTACATCAAATCAAACCAACGGTAGACGATGGTACAAGTGTGACTTTTTGAATAATATAATTTGCCATGAACGATAAGACGCGTCAGTAATGCATTATTTCAATTACCCAAATGGGTCTTGTACAAATTGAATTACTAATGATCAAGATTATTTTGACTAGAGGATAGTGAAAAAATATCGACTGGCTAGATAGAATGTTGTTTGTCACCCTAAAGATCAAGGAGGGATGGGTATTCATGACGCCTTCAGATGAAGAACACAGATCTTCTCGGGAAATGGCTTTTTAAGCTACTAACCGAAGATGGGGTTTCTCAAATACATCTCAAAAGAAAATACATTGACTCAAAGGCTATCTCACAGGTTTATTGGAAACATGGGGACTCACTTTTTTGGACAGGTCTGATGGCGATAAAGAAACATTTGTTTCACTTCAAATCATTTAATATTATGGATGGCTCGAAAATTAGGTTCTGAGAGGATAGATGGTTAGAAACAATATCCAGCTCTATATAATATTGTATGTCATAAGAATGATATAATAGTTACGGTTATGCAGTCATCGCCTCTAAATATGACATTCAGGCGGGATTTAACCGGATCCAGATTTGTAACATGGAATGCCCTTGTAGGGAGGCTGGCTTTGATCCGACACATTTCGCTAGAATCTACATGAGAATGAATGGAAAGTTCTCACTTGACTGCATATATAGAGCGTTAATTCGTCCTACAGTGCAGGTTGATGACAAAAAAAAACTGGAAGATACATATACCATGGAAGTTAAAAATCTTCACGTGGTATGTTCGTAAAGGAGTGATTTTAACGAAAGAGGATCTTGTTAAACACAACTGGCATGAAAGTGCAAAGTTTGTTTTCTGTCACTATGACGAGACGATCATACACTTATTTTTCAGTGTAAGTTTGCCCGTTTTATTTGGACAATTATTGTAGTAGCTTCTAACTTGTATCCACTAGTTACATGGTATCGATCAGAAGTTTAGAATCAGGATGGGAGCGTTGATCGTAATATGATCGTTTTGAATGTAGAAATGATAAAGTCTTTATTGATAAAAATATTTCTCTCATGCAGATAGTTTAGCAATGCACCAATTTGCTCCCATCATGATCCACATTACAATGTGTGAAAAAAATATAAAGTTGTGTACACGACTGGAAGATATGGTGAAAGATATTTTTATCCGATATATGAGAGATATTTTTATACGATATGAATGGCCGCGTGTTTTTCGGATTGACCTCTAAACAGTGATTTGCAATTTCTTTATGTATACTTATTTTACCGCTTTCCCCCCTCTATGATTGGTTTTGGAATGATGGCGGTTATGTGCATAGCTAGCATCCTGGACTATGCAGGGAACTAATCCTTAAAACTGTTATCTTTATAAAAAAAAACAGCAATTAACAAGATCGCACGCACTCAGTTAATTCGTCGTCATCTAACTAATCTCTGATCGTACTCTTTCGAATAATGGAATGAATCAATGAATCATGCAACGGCTTGACGTACGGGGCTCACGATCGCCCTCAGCCGCGCCCTCCTCCTCCTCCGGCGGCGTTGGTGAAGAAGGAGAACAGGTCGACGGAGGTGCCGCCGCCGCCACCGGCCACCTGGACGTCCTCGTCCAGGAAGAGCTGCTCCTCGGGCACCCGGAACGCGCCGTGCGCGCAGGAGAGCGCGGCCCCGAGGGCGACCGCGGAGAAGACGATGGTGCCCACGGATGTGAGGAGCACAACGAACGCAGACGCGGCCACGAGCCCGCCCAGCGTCTCCCTGTCGGAGAAGGTCCGTCCAAACGCGGCGAGCGGGGCCGCGTCGGCGGGACGCAGCAGGTAGAGCGCGCACCAGGCGGCAAGGAGCGCGGCGAGTGCGGCGAGCGCGAACGGGTGCGCGAGGAGGGAGACGGCGAGGGAGAGCGCGACGAGGAGGGCGTAGTTGACGCGGAAGTAGGCGACGTTCCTGCGGGCGCGCGCGGCGGCGTCGGCCAGTGAGTCCGGGCGGGAGAGCGCCGCGCGGTCCAGGAGCTCCGCCCAGGGCCGGGCACCGGAGAGGGAGCGCTTGGCGGAGTCGAGGAGGCGGGTGAGGTAGGCGCGCGGGTCGGCGGCCGAGGAGGTGGTGTCCGGAGCGGGGAGGACGACGATGGTGGTGGCGGTGGTGGTGGCCGTCGCCGGGAGGACGGAGACAGGGAGGAGGGGAGGAGAAGCCGCGGCCATGGTGTTGGTGGCGCTGGCGCGGTGCGGTGGACACGGACACACGGGAGGGAGGGAACAATGTTTAGGAAACGAAGGAAGGCGCGCATTTCCCTCTCGTTTAGCAGCAAAGGTCAACGGTCAGCCTCGTCCGTCCCTCTCTCTCTCTCTCCGCGTTGACCTTTCTCTCTCCCTAATAATTTTACCTGAACGGGCTATATAATTAGGATGAATTTGTAAAGTTTTCTTTTTCCAGAGGGATGAATGAATTTGTAAAGCTCGACACAGAATGCGGTGAAAAAACACAAAACTAAGCCTAAATGCAAAATTCAGCACAAAATAGCGAT
The DNA here is from genome assembly GCA_012064385.1 of Puccinellia tenuiflora. Lineage (NCBI taxonomy): Eukaryota > Viridiplantae > Streptophyta > Magnoliopsida > Poales > Poaceae > Puccinellia > Puccinellia tenuiflora. The sequence goes on along the minus strand of QRDG01000434.1, from coordinate 398,779 downwards.
ATTTAAAAAATAATTTCAGAACTAACCTTTTTTCCATAGCGCCTACCATAAGAACGATATCCTCTGCACTATCACACCGAGTTCGGAGATGATACGGTGCCTCAATGTGACATAAACCGAGTCCAGTGCTCGTAATATAGCGTCATGAGAGAATTGCAAAAAAAGAAACATCATAATTGGGGTAAAATTTTCAAACACCTACCATTTCAATGTGATTTGTGGTGTTTTTTCCTACATGATTGTTAACTTTACCCTAATTGTGGTGGTTTTTGGCAACTTACCCCAGCGCCATGAACGGTATGATGCTTAATACTCCATAGCGCGGCGCTATGCCATAGAAGATACAACTTTGAATCCCTGTAACTTCTAATCTAAAAAGTCGAATGACATGATTAAGTTGATATATTACAACTAGGCGTACGGCACTCTAGGGGCCCTCTCAGAGCATCTGCTTTCCATCACATATAGACCATGTGTTGGAGTGTGCGTGGCAGCATGGATACATAATTTCTCAAACCTCCCTATATTCTTCCACGGTTACGGGGTTTACTGAACGGAAATTCTGAAATTCGTGCATGTAGCGATCACTGAAACTCTACAACCCACTCAGTCACAACAGTCCACAGGATGATTAGGCTGCATAGATTTGCTACTCTACTTGATAGAAGCAACACAAAATGAAGATGGCCGTTAACATCAAATCATCTAGGGAGCAAAAGCACTTGGGCGTCGGGACCAGCACAGCCTCACAAACACCCAAAGTCAAAAAGACACCAGGGAGGTTTCATGCTTAACAACCAAATCTAACAGTTGCAACATTTTCTTGCCACGGCAAGTCTTAGAACAACCCACCAGATCACACAAGCATTCCAGCGTTCATAAACGCTAGCCAATAACCTGACAAATCTTACTGACAGCAGTTTCTCCCTGAATAGGGCAATGGACAAGACATAGGCATTCTGAAGTTCCAAAGCATCATCAGGCCATACTGACACGCCTAAAACGTGGATCCGTTCCATCCGAAGTCAGAGCGCTGCACAGCAAAACAAGAGATTTATTAGATTTCATCGCCATCTAGAGAAAGGAAGCAACTGCAGAGACGCTAACACGATGACAATGGGCAAACTCAAAAAACAAATGGACATTTACATGATCTACTCTTGATGCAAAGCATGCAAACATTGAGCATGTTCTTGTGCACGATGAGCCTAACAAACAGCAGAATCGCGATGAGAAGTTAAACATGATGATGTCTTATGAAGACCCATGAATGAGCAGTCCACAAAAGAAATAATGTCTGCTTGCCTTTGAATCGTGGAACTTGAGGTAGAAGCGGGACTTGGGGATGGACAGCTTCGACTCCAGGATGGATGCAATGCCGGCACTCAGCTTCTTGTTCACATCAGCGTTCAGCCCTCCAATAGAAACAAGCTCTCCATAGGCTGCAGCCTCCTGGGTACCTCCGAACGCCATGGGCACTGAACCCTTGAGAACAACCATCACATACTGCGGGACGATGAGCAGGAAAGTTAGTATCTGAGTGATAAAGCTGATTTGGAGTAACTTTCTTATACCCACTACCCGATCAGCTCAAAACCAGAAAACTACTACGGTCTAATTTTCAGTAGTGTCTGACATTGTGCAGTCATATCGTATCTCCAAATCTACACAGCAGAAACACGCAACTCACAGCCTCCTTACAGTTCACTTTGGCATCATTAATATAGCCACACAAGTCAATTTGATCTTAAATAATCCAGTATATTTAGAACAGAACAACTGAGAAACATGAAGCCAGTTAGAACAATTAAAAACAGAGTATGACTGAATGCAACAAAAGCAGCTATTGGAGCCAATTTTACTACTAATGTTAACATACACACTTACAAGCAAATAACTTAAGTACATTAGCTTTCCACAATAATAATCCATTATATTTAGAAGAACTGAGGAACATGGAAATGACCTCCTGCATTTCAGTAAAAACGTAAACAAAAAAAGTTCTGAAACTTGCAGGTGTGACATGTGTGGCATCTGGAAGCACCTAGAGTAAAACATGTGATGTCCATATTTCAAAAAAACAATAGTAATAATGAGTATATTAAAATAATTCTTTTGAGAAATGGGGTCCTGAATTAGTACTTATTGAGCAACACACAAAAACAGCCATATGTTGTAATATGTAATACCTCTACACTGGAAAGCCAAGCAGAGCAAGTCAGTATGTATTGCTAGAAAGACTATACTCTAGATACTGCTTCGGAAAAAAATCTCTAAAATAGAATAAACTGAAAAAAAAAAAGTTCACTCCAGCTTTGCAACAGACAATAGGCATAACCTCCAAAACAACTAGTCTGTTGTCACAATGACCAAGCAACACGAAATATATGAATGTTTCAATTTTCTTTTGGAGAAACATAGACATACACTTCATGGTACTCTTCAAGCTTAAGTTTTCAAGACTTTGGATGCTATGTTTAATGTTTATCGAGAAATCTAACTAATTGAGGACATCAATAACGTTCTGTAGGAAAGACAGGTTGGTTCGGTTTCATCCCTTTACCAAGTAACTGGTCCATCCATTTTAAGTTTCAGCATATTCATGTCACAGCAAGTTAAGTACATCAAACACCCTTGGGTTTTATCATACTGAGACAGAGATATGGAAGGTAACTGATTTGAAGAAAATATCCAGAAAGAGAAGATTGAATCAACGACTTGTCCGTCAAACATGGAGAAATTAAGCCGTGATTTCATTCTTCTACAGATTGATGTATAGTTCAGGCACACACTACTACTCACGCTATCAACTTTTCAGTTTCGTTCTTGTATGCTAATTGGTTAATCACAGGAGCTACAAAGTTATTTGGTGAAGGAAGTTCAACAAGATTCTTATTCAAAAGAAACAAATGACCATCCAGTTAAAAAAAGATAGTCCTGAACTGGACATGACCCTAGATATGACACTGAACTAGTTATAAACTTGGAATTGCCAATACTGAACTACATATCAAAAGCACATATTGTCGATTTCAATGGTCGCATACCAAAGATCTTCCTGCAACTACCATGGGAGCAAGCAACCAAGAACAATTTCTGACAGGAAGGAAGGAATGGAGAGGGCAGACGAACCCTAGCACCCATCGCCCCCAAACCTAACAGGTTCCAAGAGACACATACAATCCAGGATACGAAACGGCCGCGGCGATATGGATCGACAGGGAATCAAGGACGCTGCGAGAAGGAAGAGGCTAGCCTAGGAGACATGCCAGGTGAAGGGGGGAAGAAGGGGGGAGAGGGAGCATACAGCCTCCGGCTTGCCGATGATGGTGGCGACGGTGCTGGAGGCGTCGGCGAGGACGGCGGAGGTGTCCACCCTCCAGGTTCACGTTCGTCGACACGTTCAGGCAAGGCATCTTCCTCCTCCTCTGCTTCTTCTCTCGCCTTCTCCTTCGCTCTCTCTGCGCGGCGAGTGTGGATGGAAGTGTTGTAACGGAGGCCTCACTTGACCTGATGAGGAAGGGAAAACCCTGGCCACTCATCAGCTCTACGGCCATTCTACGCAATCAAATAAATTAATGCTTGAATAAAGGGAATTACAATACTGTCCCTCAAATTCATTTTACGACAAGTGACATGCTCTACTAGTTTTTGCACGATTTTTGTGTGGCTTTTGTGATTCAAATATATCTAGTTGGCAGTATATACGGCTTCAGTCGACTTGCAAATAGTTCTATCTCAGTCAGACTTTTCTCGTATCTGTTTCCTCTTGCTAATCCTGAAGCGTGAACAGACAGTTTTCTCAGCGGTGGATTACAAATACTACCTCATGGAGCTATAGCGTGTTTCGAAAAAACGAGTGCAGCACGGGACCAAGGAGATGGAACTTCCGATCCCGGGGGGCGCTCGCGATTTTTCACTTCTATCCTTAGGTCGCAGGAAGCTCTAGAGTAGTTAGATATATTTTTCGTCGAGAACAAGAATTTGCAAAACGAGTCTTGCTGAAACCTAGGATCAGATTGGGACATACAGCATAAATCTGCAGGAGAAAGCTACAACTCATGGCTAATAACTCAGGAACCCTTTATCGGTTGCAATGAAGAAAATGATATTTTTTATTTAAGGAGCCCAAAATGAACAAAAACGAAAAAAGACTAGTAATAGCCCTTTCACGGCAGAAATTGCAATATTACATGTACATGTTGGCCGTAGCAAACTATATATTTCTTGCTTAAGGTGCTGTATATAAAACAGCTAAACCAACTCTTTGTATAGCACCTACAACAGCTGACCAAGATGCTTCTACTGTTCTTTAGTTAGACATTGTCTACATGAGAACTACACTTCACAGAATTCACAGTTGCTCCGTAATTCTGTGAAATAATTGTTTTTCTCTAGGGTATCTGCCTTCGTGACAGCAAGCCAAGCCAGTTCTATACATGTATCTACAAGAGTATCTGCCTGCGTGACAGCAAGCCTATCCAGTAAATAAAGTTTGCAACTACCATTGGATCTGTACATGTAATTGCTTTTTGCTGTACAAGAAAACCAATAGTTGTTTTTCTCTAGGGTCAAATTATTTAGGATCACACTGTGTCACGTGACTCGGTACTCTGAGAAGATCAAATTCCAGGGTCCACCTTTGCTCCCTAACCTGCAGCAGAAAATTTACTTAAGTCGTCAAGGTTTATTCTATTCTAACTACCAAGAGAAGGACAATGGAAACCTCGGTAATCTATACCACCTCCACAACCCTGCAACTGCTCGCAAACTCATGAAAAGAACGAGACCAGCCCAGACGCCCCCAAGACCGAACTCAGGAGCGACGACAAGTAGGAACGCAGATGAGACTGCTCCTGCGAAGAACTGAATAATGCAGATGCCAAAAGCTCGTTAGCATGATAATAATGAGGTACATTTAGTATTTGATGGCACGAAAACAGAGATCCAGACCATTGAGTATGCGGCATATGCAAAATCCGATACACCATAGTAGAGCCCATCAATCACAAAAGCAAGAGCGTTTATTGGCTGAGAAACGGCGACAAACTGCAAGATTTCAAATCAGCACAATGACTATGGTACCAGGCTTTAGTTGTGACTAGTAGATGATTATTTCAATAATTATAAATTGCTCATTACCCAGACACCGGATTCGGCAATGGCCAGAACTGCTGGATCATCAGTGAACAGCAAGGAGAAAGACCTAAACCCAAAATATAGGATCACGGCCAATGCCATACCAGTCATGCCTCCGATCTGCATAACAGAATACATTAACAAACATCTTACAATGTTACACGTGGCGGTAAGGAAGATGAGAAGAACTTCAGCAGCATCTCTGAACCCCCCACCCACACACATACACACAGACACAAAATGTGCTACATATTGACCTGCAGAACCCTGTATAGAACCATGCGGGCCTGCTTGTAATTCCTTTTCGTATATTCAGTTGCAAGTAGAGCCTGCATTGATTTATGGATGTTTGACATAAGAAGGCAATGGGATAGAAATCAAATGCCACGTCGTATAAATACTAAATGTACCTGTCCAGCAAGAGCCAGTGCATCATTGAGTAGGGAAATTGTCAACCATACTTGCAAGCATAACTGATGGCCAGCCATAGGAACAGGCCCCTCCCTTGCAACGAGGGATGTCGACAGTGTCATGGTGAGGAGTACTGCAACGGTTCTACCAATCAGCAATCCACCTGCAGAATAATTCAAGTTAAATTGGATAGTATAGTAGCGCAGAAATATCGGATACCATATGGATGTGAAGTGTGGTAATCAGAAATTGGCATCTTTAAGCAAACAACTACTGGTGAAGTCTCATCATGGGATATCAGATGTCAAAACTAATGTTCTTTAAGTCTTTGGAAAATAGTAATGAAGAACGGGAATATTCACCAACCTGATTTCAGATATCGGATTACTCCCCCACCAATGATGTTTCCTGAGAAGAGTACTACTTTGCTATTCAACTTCCAGAGTAGGATGCATGCTATCAAGTACCTGATAACAGGCACATAGTTATGCAGAGAATTAGAGACCATGGATACACATCACTAAAAGGAGGAACTACAAGACACTGGTACATTGGGTTCTCGTGATGGCTTTAACATACTCAGAGGTGACAGTTGCCAGGGCAGCACCTCTTACTCCTAGACCAAGCGGAAAAACAAATATTGCATCAAGTATTGCATTTACTAGATTACCTACACCTGCATGCATAATATACAAGTCAAAAGGACAAAATGGCAAGTACAAGCAGCGCATGTGTTCCCAGGAAACAAGGACTTGCTTCTTATAGATACTAAAAATTGTAAAAAGCAAGAAACTGCATGACGAATTTATTCCATTTAGCCACAATGGTTTGCTAAATCTTACCAACAGCATACAAAGGAGTGTTTGTATCCATCAACCCACGAAATGCACCCTGTGCTGCGAGTGCTACTATGATAGGTGGAGCACCATATGCCCTAAAAGTAAGAAATTGCTCTGCTGGTATTCGCACTGGGGAATCCTGTTTAGGCAACAGATAACAACTTTTTCAAGAGTCAATCTTACATAAGAACAATGCATAATAAAAATACAGCTGTTGAAATGACTAAACCGAAGAAAATTTTGTGTTTCAGTTCTATTCGCGCAATTCAGTTCATAGTAGAAGGTAACACAACTTAGAGTATAGTTACTTCAAGAGGTGAGAAAGCACAAACAATAACCAAAATTCTGATTACACTCTAGCTTACTTTCCAGCTAATATAATTCCTTCAGTTTCATCCTAACATGGTCCGTTTTCTCAGGAACATAGAAAAACATTTACTTGAACATTACCAGCTAAGCACATAGCTAACTGAGTGCAAAAAAAAAGGGAGCGCCATAAAGCAGATACTCCCTCCGATCAGGAGTATTTGTCGCAGCCTGTATACATATTTGTACTATGACAGTGTGATCTCCACGACTATTTTTTCCGGCCGGAGGTAGTACAATATTTTTGTAGGCCTGAAAATTAAATAGTCCTATATACCATGGGTATACCGATGATGTCCATCAGTGTGCCAGATCCGAAAACAAGTGCTATGGTTTCCATCAACCCGATGATAGCAGCTAGAGCCAAAGATGTTGTAACCGCCGGAAGAATCTTCCTTTGTTCAGCCAACTTATCTGAAGATCTTCGAAATTCATCTTAAAGTGAGAACTAAACACTAATTAGTGTAACACAAACAATGGAGACCATTTCGTAAATTTTTAAGCTCTTCATTGGCTTACTTTCTCCTGTTCCTCTATAATCATCATCCATTGCCTGCTGCTCAGCAACGAAGGATGTTGTCACATTAAGCAGTGGAACATTAAACAACTTCGACACCAAATTGAAGACCGAAATCGATACACCGACAGCAGCAAGTTCGGTTGAGCCTGATGAAAGAGTAAATTTTGATTAAGAGATCAACAATGTTTCCAGTTCAAATTTAAATAATTAAAAATAACATTTTGTGAATGCTCTTTTACAAAATTTCGACCTGAAGTTTATGGCATACAATTATATCCACAGATACTGTACCATGTAAATCCTATAACCCCCCACCACTAAAATTCTCTGCACACTTGTGCACCTACCCGACCTACGTTAACCATTTGTTCTCTTATGTGACCAACCCTAAGTTTCTTTCTCTCTCACTTGGTAACAGGAATTCATTAATAGTCCATGCATCTTAATCAAACCCATCACATCTCACCTCTTTCCATGCAAAATTGTTAGTAGCCAGGTTCGTATTCCGGTACTCCCTCTCAATTGCTAACCAAAGAGGAACACCAAAAGGTGGTGACTTGTTAAGGCCGTCACATTCCTATTAACGCATCCATTATAGGTGGCCGTGAAGAAGTTGCCGGTGCGCTCTCACTCAATGGCCATCTCACCTGACGTTAATTGTTTGCTGCACTCACTGTGACCTTGAAGCTCATCATCTCAGTATTGAGTTTTTGTTTCTTATCTTGGTTCATTGGTTAAGCCAATCTTTTTGGTAAAAATAATCATTTGGTGCTTCCGAATCATTTTCATCGAGTACTAATATACTAATACTACTACTGTATTTCTATTGAACTGTTTTTCATTTCAGCCCAGACACCGTCAATATGATCTGGCCATCAGTACAAGTCTGCACACACATGATTAAGTATCATAGCAGAGTGGGTGATCTTCCATGGTTGGTCACCCCCACCCCCCTGACATACTATTCGTTACTGTATTACTGTATTTAGGCAAAGCTATTGCCATTTGCAAAAAGAATGGTCGATGGCTCATTGCCAAACAACGTTGTACATCATGTCATGTAATCCAGGATCCAGGGACACCCAGAGTGATAAGGAAGCTTTATTACCTATATGACCGACGAAGGCGGTGTCGACGAGCGCGGCGATGGGGTCGGCGGCGAGCGCGAGCACAGCGGGCGCGGCGATGCTCAGGATGCCCATCCCAACCCCATCTAGCCTGAGCCACCGCAGTACTCCATGCCCCGCAATTGAAGCCTCCTCATTCCTCTCAGGATCTGACTCCCAAGAAGCGTCCTCGTCGTCGTCGACCACGCCATCGACTGTCGGCTTCCCACGGCATCGTGGAGTGCGCCACCGACGAGCGGCAGCAGTACGGCGGCGACAGAGTCGGCCTGAAGGCATGGTGGATACATGGTTCGGCGTCTGGTAAAGGGTCAGGGTGAGCGTGGCGGCGGCGACGGCCCTCATCGGCGCCGCCGAGCCGAGCGTGTGGGTGGAAGGAGGCGTGGCACGTGCGGAGCGGTTCAGTGGAAGAGAAATGCCGTTTTTGTTGGGCCTTGGGCTTGGGCCTGATCACGTTGCGAACCAAATTTATCAAAAAAAAAAAAAAAAAACGTTGCGAACGAAAAAATTAGCATACTACTGGGATATATATGCTTGGGCATCAATGACTTTAATCAAATCTTGACAAAACACGGGAATTTCATGGAGCTCGTTGCGTCTCCCTCCCTGTCACCTTATTGCTCGACTCGTTGCATATCTGAGAATTAATGTGGTTCAGTTGAGCATACCGGCCTGTCGAAAACCGTGACTGACCATCTCAGGAATAGAAGTAATTAGCCAGGCGCTGATCTGATACATTACTAAAAATGAAATCAAGCAAGTTGAGTGCCAGTTCAGGGTAAGTAGCGAGCGACTCCCCCGAGCAGAACCAAAACCAAACCGAACCCACTTGGAGTATTTCCTTATCGCACACAGAGAAAGGGATAAGGGGACAACCCAGGTACGGATAAAAATACAGGAGAGGTGGTGATGCAAGGACGTGATGACTTCTTCTCACTCCCCTGGAGCTGCGGTTTGACCACATCGCAGCTCAATGATTAATATCTCCTGGTGACTCATACTATCTACTCCCTCCGTTTCATTTTAGTTGACTCTTAAATAGATGTATCTAAACGTCTAATATGGAAAGGAGGGAGTAGGATCTATCTACCGTCGGTCCAGTCCTGCATATAAGTACGGTACTCTTCTGTCAGTAAAGTAGTATTATACTATATGCGACATTGTGTGGCAGTAGCTAGTACGGGCTCTCGCACAAGTACATGCATTGGGTTCAAAAGTCAAACCTCAACCTTCGTACGGTACGAGTCATGTTGGAATAAAAGTCAATGCAGTGTGGTTGCAATAGTCCATCATGGAAAACTGTACTGTATAATTTTTCCTAAATGTCACTTCTTAAGCTTTCAGTTAGATATGTCCCCCCGACAAAAATACAAACATATGGCCAATCCCCCCCCCCCCCCCCCCCGCGTCGCCCTCCTCTGGCAACACGGGGGAACCCTAGCCACCGCGTCCTCTAAGCCCTCCCCTCCTCCTCCCCCGCATCGCCGCCGTTGGAGGGGGCGCCAGCGAAGCCGGGCGCGCCCCAGGAAGGTGGCGGCGGGGCGGTTTAGTTGCCTCCTCTCGCGGCTTTCCCTCGAGCGCCCTGGAGCAAGGCGGCTCGGCCGGCGTCGTGCCGTGGCGAGGCAGCGGGTGGGCGTGGCGGCACGAGGTTGCTGGACGGCGGCGCAAGGAGGCGGTAGATGCGGACGTGAGCGGGGTTGCGGCGGCGCGGCCGTCTGGATCTGGGTCGCGAGGTCGTGCTCCGGCGTCCCTGGCCATGGCGCGTTGGGGGCCTCACCGGCTCGAGGTGGTCAGCGGCGGGTCGGGGCGCAGGGTGCTGGTGGTGCGTTGGCGGCGTCCGGAGCGGCTGCATCACCCTCCCTGGTCGCTTCGGGCTGCCATGGCGGAGGTGCGAGTGCGCGGAGGAGCTGGCCGCTGCGGTGGTTCGGGCCCGCATCTGGGTTGCGTGTGGCCGTGCGGGAGGCTCCGGCACGGAGGCGGGAGGTGGCTTCTCCTTCCGCCGCGCGCCGGCGTCCGGGCGGCGTGGAAGTCGGGGCGGCGGCCCCGGACCGGAGGCTGCTGCTACAGCGGTGCGGCATCGTTGTCGCGGCAATGGGCGTCGCGGTGGTCATGGCCGGCGGTTTAGTTTGGAGGTCGGCGCTGCTTCTCGTTGCCATGTTTGCTGCTCCTCTCGCCTTGTGGTCGGGTGGAACCCCTGGGCGAAAGCCCTGCACGGACTTCGGTCGATGCCGACGACGGCGGCGCCTTTGGCGTCGTTCCTCTCTAGTTTGCGTCGTTGTGGTGGTTCCATCCCTACCGACGTGAGCGGTCCTTGGGTATCCGGGTGACAACCTAAGCTCCTCCGGAGCGGGCGGCGGCGACGGACGCGTTGCGACCTTCTTTGAGGCGTCGTCTTGAAGACCCAGGTCATCACGGTGTGGTTGGTTCGCGGTAGCTGGTAGACGAGTTCCGGTGGTCGAGGGAGGTGGATCCCGGGGCGGTGGCCCCGGACGGTGGTGGATGTCGAGGCGGCGGCCTCAGTCTCCTTCGCTACGACGGTTCTGTGAGGCAGAACTGTTGTCTTGCGCGGGCCTGGGTGGCGACCTGGATGAAGACTGCGCGGGCAGAGGGTTCGTCGACCCGACTGGATCTCCTTCGGGCGATGCGAAGGTCGGTCTGGTTACTACGCCGGGGCGGCGGCCCCGGAGCAGGTGGATTTTGGTGACGTCTAGCAGCAGGCTCATCGGCCATGACTGGTTTGGCTTCGGGCAATGCGGAGCTTCGTCTTGGTTGCTACGCCGGGGCAGCGGGCCCGGAGCATGTGGTGTGTGTTGTGGCGTTTGATCGGCTTGTCTCGTGTGGGCGGCCGGTCGTCTTGTCTGTATGGTTTTGGACCCTATTTTCCTCATAAACAGGGCATTGTATAGCTTGTATAGTTTTTGGACCCGGTTTTGTTATAAACTGGGTCAACTCTATTCTATCTATTCGATTGACCATCTTAAGCTAAAAAAAAAGGATTCATCCGTTTTTCACATCATCCGCAAATAAGCCAACCGAATAGATTTTCTCCGTATAATGACATTTTTAGAAGGGGATGGATCTGGTTAAAGGTTTTTCGAGTGCCTATTAGCGGATAAAAGTTTCTAAATGGTCCATTCAGGATAAAATATACCGCAGAACTCAAATCATTTAGGATTATATGTAACTTTAACAGTATGGTGAAAAAAAATGCGCTTTTGATCAGATAAGAGCAAGAGACTAGGTGTAACATTAGCATATTTACAAAAAAATGCGCCTTATTATATGTAAATATATGCGCCTTTTGATTATATGTAACATTAGCATAGACTCAATCGTTCTTTTCCATCTACGGCGTTCAGTGGAGTAGGAGAGTACGAGTAGTCGATAAATATCAGATAGGTCAACTTGGAGCGTACGCCGTAGCACGTTCGTACGGCATCAATCATCGTCCAAATGTCAGCAAAATGTTGTCATCTAGAATGTCCCACTTGGTTGTTGTTTGTCCAGATGTTTTTTTCTTCTCCATGGCGTACAAATGACTAATTAACCGTAGAACCTTTAGAGCATCTCCATCACGATGTCTAAATTGTATCGGGCACCTCTCAATTGGAGGACTAATTGGGGTGTTGAACATCTGTCCGTCGCTTTTTTTCCCTCCTGCATCGGCACCCTCCAAAGGAAACCCCCAAATACAATTGATCAAATCGAACCAAAATATACAATTGCCAATACGGACGGGCACGAATGTTCCGGCCAAATAGTTTTACCGGCCAACACAGGCACGGCAAATAGTTTCACTGGCCATCTTAGGGCACAGCCAAATAGCTGCGCCGGCCAACGCAGGCACGGCCAACAGCTTCACCGGCCAACACAGGCACGGCCATCAACAAGTTTTGCCACCAAAATACGTCTAGACGCCGAAAATCATTCTTCTTGGGTGTTGGCATCCTCGGCCCTTTGTTTTCTCGCCTTCATGATGCGCGCGACCTCTTGGGCAAAGTACTCTTGTCGTTCCGCCGGCATGCCTGACGTGTCCATGGCCATGATCTTGAGCTCCCGGTTTTTTTGCATCTCCTTGACCTTCATCTCTTTCACCCCCTTGCCTCTTGCATCTCCTTCATCTTTTGGCCTTGCACGTTGTAGTACATACCCCACCTTTCGGTGTTGGCTTCGTGCATCTTCTCTTTGAGAATGTAGAGGATGCCATGAACGTGGCAAGAGACTCTTGTAGGGCGAAAGATGCCCCGGCCTTGTATGCCGCCACCTTCGCCTTCTTGTTCCTAGTTGGCTGTGGTGTTGGCCCGGCCCCCGGAATCCAGAATCCGGATTTCATCGACAACACCACCTTGGCCAATGGACGCACGCATTGCACTCCATTTTTGACAAGTTTGAAGCACATCCCAACAATGCATGTATTTGAAGGCCTTATTATTGTTCAGATACATCGCGATAGTTTGCTTCAACTAAATCAAAAGAGACATGTTAGACGAACAATATACTTTGGTGCATGCCAAATAGAGGGGAGTTTTGGTTTAGCATCTTACTACGTCGACTTGGTTTGTGCCACTCTTGTTTCTTGCCTTCACTTGATCATGACATCCATAGAACTTGTTGACGACCTCTCGTTTGGACCCCCACCACTTCTCTATTGCGTTGGACTTGCGATGTGGAGGCACATTGAGTGGCGGGTACACCGTCCTCTCGTAGAAGTCATTGTGAATTCGGGTCCAATACGAATTACTATTTTGTTGTGCACCGATGATGGTGTCTTGGCTTACACCCATCCATGCCACACACAATGCCACATCCTCTTTTTGGCCTCCATGTCTTGCCTCTATTCCCCTTAGGAAGCTTGATATTGTCGTCGGTTTCAACATCATGCACAATCTGGCTCTCCTCGTCCTCCTCCCCACATTCCCCCTCCTCCTCCTCCTTCTCCTCCTGGCCCTCCTTGTTCTCGTTGAGGTCGTCAAGAGGGATGGGGCCACGAATAATATTATTCATGGCCTCCTAGTTTATGGACATTATAAAAGGCACAATTCAAATAGCCGGCGATATCGATAAATGCACAATTCAAACAGACGACGATATCGATAAAATGCACAATTCAAACAGCCGACGATATCGATAAGTGCACAGTTCAAATAGCCGGCGACATACCGCCCAACATCATTAAATGCACAATTCAAACATCATTAATTGCACAATTCAAATCGTACCTTGGCTGCCGCCATTCCGCCGAGCATGTACGCGGTGTCGGTTTCCTCATCACCGAATAGCTGCATCGGTGCTACATCCGCGGCGCCTGCAGATCGACGAAGCGCAGGCGAGTCCCTGAGTGGGCGTCCTGGTTGAGGTCGATGTCGTGGATCTCGTTGGCCTCGTCCAGCGAACTGGAGAAGCGCGATGGCTAAAACGCCGACAACGATGGATCGTTGAAGTAGTTCGGGGGGAAGACGGCGATGATCCCCGAGGAGGGCGAGCCGACGAACTCCCTTGGCTCAGGCCGCCTAGAGATTGGGCGACGGATTGGTCCGCTCCCCTCAATTTCGCGCGTTGTCGCCGATCAGCTCGCAACTTGGGCGCTGCCGTCCTCATGTCATCCTTGACGATCGGCACCTCCACTTCTTTCGCTTTCATAGTCAGCGACTTCATCAGCACGACCCTCATCGTCCCCTTTGCCTTGGCGGATTTGCTTTGGGTGGGTTGCTCAGACCCACCGGCGCCATCGGAGCCGGCGAGAGGTTGGAGGCGATGAACGCGGCGGCGGCGACAAGGAAGGAGTAGGGGTAGGCGGCAACGACGAGGAAGTAGAAGGGGAGGGGTTTGTGAGAATGGAGGAAAGAAGTTTAAGATGTTTTGGCGGCCGACGCGGCAATATAGGGGGGAAATTTCGCGCCATTTGTTTCGTGTGTATGACGGGCGGGCCATCCCTGTCAGAGGCACGGTCCGGACTATGTCCAGCACCGCGAAGGTGAAAGTGCATGGTTGATACCATGCATGGTTTTGGTAATTAATGACAATCTCTATGGACTAATGTTTGTATTGAGCTCTATGTGTAGGTTGTCTTTTAGCTTGTGTCAAGATCATTTGTTGATCAAGGTCAAGCTTGCTTGTCTCCATGTGTTGGAGTCAAGGTGCTTTGCTTGATCTCCATTTGTTGGAGTCAAGCTCAAGGGAAGAAGAAGTTTGTGTTGATCAAGGCTTTGTGCGGATTGATCAACTCTCAAGTCCAAGTGAAGATATGCCGAAGTGAGCTCTCCCCGTCTTGGTGTATGGGGGAGCGTCATGTGAATCTTCACCAAGCAAGGCGCGTTCAAGAAAGGTGGTTCGCCTTGAGGAGATGAAGATCATCTTCATCGACCTCAAGTGGATTAATGCGCAAGGCAAAGGTATGATCTTGATAGGGCTTTGATTTTACCGGTCTCATGATGTTAGTTGAGAGACCGGGTTATAGGATAGATAGCCGTTCTATCAAGAGGGGCTCTCGACCGAGTATCGTGATCGTATCGTTCGTGGAGAGCTCAATCCTTTGCATCCATGCAATCATCTTTATTGGTTCTTATTTGGCTTTTATCCATGTGAGAATTTAGAGCTTGTGTTCATCTCCATACCAAGCTCTAGTTCACCAAAAACGGATTTAATGAATATCTTCTTGCGTTTTTGGTATTGGAGGTTTTACCGGTTTGCCCCTTCTACGAGAGGTCAAACTCTCTCCTTATATTCTCCTCCTCACATGATAGACTATGATGTGTATATGCATGATCTTGTAGGGCTTGTGATTATCTTCGAAACAAGCCCAAGATCATAGAAAACGGAGTCTTGATGAAAAACTTGTGCATTTTCGGTTTTGGAGATTTTGCCGGTTCATCCGCTTGGAAAGGTCTCACCTTTCCAACCCTTTGCACAATCTCCCTTGCTTGTTTCAATATTTTGACTTTTTGTAGTGTAAGCTCTTGTCGTACTCTTTCCAACAAAATAGGATTCACTCGATTCGGAGCTTCCACGCAAAAGTTATTCAGTTTCAGGGTTCTGCTGTTTTTCAGGCACCGGAAGTACCGGCCACGCGGGCGGTACTACCGCTCGGAACTTCCGGAGGAACTTCCGGAGCCCAGTACCCTTACGAAAATTGGGTACTGGACTCCAAACGGAAGTACCACCGGAAGTAGTACCGGAACTTCCGCCAAACCGGAAGTACCGGTGCTCCCAGCGGTACTACCGCCCGGAACTTCCGGAGTTTCTTCCGGAGCCCAGTGCCGCTTGCGAAAGTTGGGTACTGGACTCTTAACGGAAGTAGCACCGGAAGTGGTACCGGTACTACCGCTAAACCGGAAGTACCGGTACTTTTTCCGGTACTACCGACCTCGCGGGCTTTCTCTTCTATCCGTTGGCAGGCTGTTTTTGAGTGGGCCGGAAGTACTGCCCTCTGGGCCGGTACTACCGGTCCTGCGGGTTTTCTTCTCTGAAGAGAGCCGTTGGGGCTGTTTTTACATAGGGCGGTAGTACCGCCCCTTGGGCCGGTACTTCCGCTCCTGCGGGAATCTGAGCCCAACGGCCAGATTTCCCAGGGCACCTATTTAAGTGTCCCTTCTTCCCCAACGGTTTTAAGCTTCTTGGTGAACCTTTTGCTCTCTCTCTCCTCCATTGTTGCACATCTTTGAGAGCTTGATTCCTCCACTTCCCTCCAATGATTCTTGCCCATCTTTAGGGAAACAAGAGAGGAGATCTAGATCTACCATTCCACCAATCAAATTCTCCTCTAAGTGAGGGGAACCTAGTGGATCTAGATTTAGGGCTGCTTTGTGTTCTTCCCTTTGTTCTTCCTCTCTTATTCCCTCCAAAGCATTAGTTGCTTTGGTTGGAATTTGGGAGTGAAGGATTTGAGCACTTTGTGTGCTCTTGCCTTTTGCATTCGTTGCATTGGGTTGCTCTCTCCTACGGTGATACGTGAAGTTGAAGGTTGAGAAGGTTGTTACTTTTGGGTGCATTGTGTTCCCAAGAGCTTGTTGCCTCTTGGGTGCATTGTGTACCCTAGACGGTTGGAGGTGCCGCGAAGACTTCGAGTTGTGAAGCTTCGGCACGAGTTTGGGAGCCCCCAATTGAGTTGTGGGTGTGTGCCCCAAGGAAGTTGTAAAGGGCTCCGGAATCCGCCCTCGAAGGATTCCGATAGTGGAAGGTGAACCAATCCCTTGGGTGAGGTTCATCGGAGAATAGGGTGAGGCCTTTGTGGCATCTTGAGTAGGCCTCTTGTGGCGAGCTCACACCCCTCCAACGAGACGTACTCCCTTAACAAGGAGGAACTCGGGAATACATCCTCGTCTCCGCGTGCCTCGGTTATTTCTATACCCGAGCTTTACTTATGCAATTTACATTGTGATAGCCTTCGTGCTTGAAGTTCATATCTTGCTATCTCCTTGTTGCTTGAATTTCTTAGCATAAGTTGTTGGTGCACATAGGTAACCCTAGCATATTAGGTTGTTGGCTTGTTAATTTAAACACATAGTTTTATTCCGCAATTATCAAGCCCCTAATTAGAAAAAGTTTTAATCGCCTATTCACCCCCCCCCCCTCTAGGCGACATCTCGGGCATTCTTTGTTCTTTCAACCCTGAAAATGCCTCTCAGCCATGCCCACGAGAGAAGCAGAAATCGAGCTTCGCAGTTGAGCTAGGCTGAGCTCATACCGAAAATTTCTCACACGTGGGCCCCACCAGCCCGTCGCGTCGCGAGCCCACTCCCAAACTGCACCTCATTTTCCCCAACAGCTTTGCCTCCTCACGCCTGTCGTGGTGGGTTGCACGGCATATCCATCAGAGACGGAAAAGAGTGTGGGGCAGGCGACGATCGGATGCTCGTGCGGCTGGCCAGCGCGGTTCAGGACACCTCCGAGATCCCCTCCTTTGCGCCGGACTTCATTCAGCTTCTCCGTGTTGCCCCTTGTTGGCTCGAAACCGTGGACGGTGTTGTACTCGCGCATCGTAGCGTTGAGTCGGCGCTGCGTGGATGCGAGGTGAAGAGCCTTGTCGAGTATCTGTTGACGCATCCTCTCGAGTTCAGCCGCCGCCTTGGCCGGATCCGCACCCGGCGTGATGGGAGTGCTTAGCAGCTCGAAGTCGGCCTCCAGATTGCGCTGGAAACGAGAAGGTTCGCCTGCTTCATGAACAGTAGCGGCGACGGGGCCTCCTGCCGCCGCGTGCTCGACCATGTGCACCTCGGCGTAGACGTTGAGCTTGGCGACGTCGCGGTCCGCGTCGCCGGAGTTGGGGTAGCCGAAGGCGGGGTCGTCGTTGCAGGTGCTGGCGTCGAAGATCGAAGGAGCCAAGCTAGAGTAGACCACCTCCGGGTACTCCTGAGCGGCGACGGCGACGTAGACGTGGAAATCGCCAAGGGTGACGACCGCTCCTCCGCTGGCGACGTCCACGTCGGCGAAGCTGTTGGTGTTGTCGAGGACGCAGCCGACGGAGCCGATGGAGAGCACGAGGCCGGAGACGATCCGCCGACCATCTACAGTCCGGAATCCCGCACAGAACGTGACTCCGCTCGCCGCGAGCCCCACGGTGGGCGCCAAATGTCGTGGTGGGTTGCACGGCATATCCATCAGAGATAGAAAAGAGTGTGGGGCAGGCGACGATCGGATGCTCGCGCGGGATTGGGCAACAAGCACGCAAACACACGCTAGTTACCCAGGTTCGGGGCCCTCTTGTGGAGGTAACACCCCTACGTCCTGCTCTTCTTGTTCTTATTGCTTGATCGCTGAATCGGACTACAAGGTGCTCCTAGAGCTGTTTCGGGTGGCAACCGGCTGGAGATCCTAGCCGGCTGGAGGTTGAAGATGATCCTAAGAGTACCTGTCCTCTAGAGTGCATGGCCTCGCGCAGGAGGCTCTAGCCCGCTTTATATAGGCAGCGGGCTAGGGTTTTGGGTTACAGGGAAGTTACATGTTTGCCCCTATGACATCACTACGGTTTCGAGCCGGCTGGAGCTTGTTGTCATGATTAGGTACAGGAGATGCCCGACAGCGAGTACTGTTCACCAGGAGCGGTTACGCGGTCCGGGCCCACCCGTACGGAGTTGTCGGTTGTTCGCGTCCGGCTCCAGCCTAGCCGGCCGTCCGCTTCCGGGTAGACGCAGGCGGCTGCTTCAGGCGGCTGGCTTCAGGCGGCGCCAAGCAGCCGGCACTTGTTCAACCGGCACCCTGGAGTTTTGAAGAAAAGGTTCTCTTTGGGACATCCGGGGTTCATATCCCCGACAACGCCTCCGCCTCTGTCCTCGTGCTGCCACCGCCGCCTCCCCGCGGCCCGCGCCGCCAAGCCGCATCCTTGTCCGCCGACGGGAAGCTCCCGGCATGGAACTGCAATTTAGGACTTGATTGCTTTTTTATTTTGTCTCAGGGACCTGTTTGTAATTTCTATTACTGGACTTGGAGGACCTATTTGTATAAACTGTGATATAAAATATTTTTAATCCTAGGATTGTTTTTAGGTTACGAATTAAGCTAATCTGTGAGTATTGTTTAATTTTGTTTAGACATGGTTGAAATGTCAAAATGACTATTCTAGGCTCAACATGCCCCGATGCATATAAGCCACCAAACAACATCTCGTATGAGCCCGCTTCAACACATACAAGCCACCAAACACGTAACAAAATCTCAACTCAACCTGTATAAGGGCAGCCTGTCTCAGTTGGGAAACCAATGCCCAGATGACCCAGGCTACCCGCTTCAACACATACAAGCCACCAAACACATAGCAAAATCTCAACTCAACCTGTATAAGGACAGCCTGTCTCAGTTGGAAAACCGATGCCCAGATGACCCAGGCTACCAAACACACGCTCAGTGTATATCGACACATGTAAAGAAATATAATGTTTGAAAACGAAATTTATGAACTGAAATAGATCCACAACGAGGACCGGAACGGGAGAACAGCATTGCATCAACGAGGACCACCTGGCACAGCACCAAGTTGAGCTCTGAAGCTCCAAGTTTCAGCATCAGTTAAGGTGACAACGGTACACAGCACCTTAAGACGCCTGCCACAAGATACAATTGACTGGCCTCGCATAATCCAGACTATGATAACCAGCAGTAAGTAGATCAAACAAGCATCGAAAGTAGTCTCCATTACGGAAGGCTGGCATAGCACACGATTCCCATCTCCCAGAATGTACCTAGTTCGTCTGGAAGATGCATACGACAGGGAACGAGGCCCATCAGTTCTAAACGCTGCTACTGTCACCCCCCTCTACATGAAGTCAGTCGGGGCAAACGAGAAAGGTTCAGCAACGGATGCTACTACAGAAAGCTACGCATGTATGTACAGCAGTTCAGTTCTACTAAGACATCATCAGGCCCACTTATCATTAGAAGTTCCTGCGCCCCATGCTGAATCTGGCTTCTCATCAGCCCACTTGTCGAGGGACTCTACCGGAGGAGCCGCTGGAGTCTCCTGTGGAGTCGCCACCACTGGGGTCTCTTGCTGGGTGGCTGACGGCGAAGCTGGAGTCTCCTGTGAAGCTGTTTCTGCCGGTGGGGCTGGAGCCTCTACCTGAGCCTCCTGCTGTGCCGGAGCGGCCTGCGAGGTGTCAGCTGGAGCCGACTGAGAAGCCTCGGCTGGAGTGACTGGTGCTGTGCCTCCATCAGCTGCGGCTGGTCGATCACGGTTACGCTTCATGAAGTACATCTGGGAGACCAACTCAGCATGCTCTTCTGCGTAGTTCTTCCTCACGTAGTTGTCCATGCACTTGTTGTAGGAGAAGTCTGTTTGTGTTCCGTCTGACGACACCACGTAAAAGCATCGACTTTCCTGGAAGGTGTGGTGTTTGTTGACCTGCCAAATGGAATGAGCCCATGAGACACCATAAACTAAATTATTACCTTCCATTCTTTTGTAATAGATATAGAACACTATAAGTAGCACAAGAATCCATACCATTATATGATCAGTTTCAGCGGACAGCTTCTTTTCCTTTTCAGGGTGGTGCTCCAGTATTTTCTCTTTGATGAACTTTTCATCCTCCAGGGAAAGATTTACACCATCACTGCAACATTTCAAGATAAAAATAAATATTTAAGACGATGTAAACAAAATAACTTTTCAGGCTGTATTTCACTGCCATACGGCATCCAAGAGTATAACTTTTGATCTGTTAGCACCTTAAAACTTGATTGCGTACTATGAAGAACAAAAGGCACAAGAAATCTTGAGATAATTTACCATGATTCACGGAAGATCTTCCTGACCGTTGTTACAATTGGTTCGATTTCATGTATAATCTTTTTTGCCTCAGCTGGTAGTTCGAACCGTGGTCTTGGTGGCCTCTCATCAGGTCTCATTGGGGGCCTGCCAGGATTGTCTCTTTGGTCTCTCCGGTTCTCTTTGGCAGCCCATCCATCAGATTTCCAGCCTTTGCTGTTGTTAGAAGCATTGGTCTTGTTCAAATTATCAGTACTGGAGTCCTCGGCTTGAGCAGAACCCCAGGCACCCCAAGAATCTGGCTCCTTTGCATCTGAATTCTCGTTTCCCTGGGAAGCATTCCATGCACCTTCCGACGCTGAAGCAGCCACATTATCCGAGGACTCCTGATGTGCAGCAGAAGTTTGAGCCTTAGCTGCCACACTCCCCCAGGAATCCTTCTCTGCATCCATATGCTCCGCAGAAGAAGTTTGAGCCTTGTCGTCCCATGTATTTCTTGACGGTGGCGCTGGCTTGTTTCCCCAAGAGGCCTCGCCTCCATCTGAATTCTTTTTGCCCCATGCACTGACTGATGGTGATGCTGGCATGTTGCCCCAAGAGCCCCTATCCAGATTTTTCTCAGATTCCTCACGAGGGTTCGGCTGCTTCCCCCAGTTACCACCACCCCCATCCGTATCCCTTTTAGCACTCTGGTCAGCCCAAGTATCGAGTTCAGCTGGATCTGCAGGCACAGTCTTCTTATCCTTTGCCTTTTCAGTGCCCCAGCCCCCCCAATCAGAGGAACCATTCTCCACTGTCGCAGGCACATTCCAAGATGAATTGCATTGATCTGCTGGCTGCTTCCCCCAGCTACCACCACCTCCATCCGTACCCTTCTTAGCACTCTGATCAGCCCAAGTACCAAGTTCAGCTTGTTCTTTGGGCACAGTCTTCTTATCCTTTGCTTTTCAGCACCCCAGTCCCCCCAATCAGCAGAATCATTCTCCGCTGTAGCAGGCACATTCCAAGATGAATTGCCTTGATCTGCTGGCTGCTTCCCCCAGTTACCACCACCTCCATCTGTATCCTTCTTAACACTCTGATCAGCCCAAGTATCGAGTTCAGCTGGTTCTTTGGGCACAGTGTTCTTATCCTTTGCCTTTTCAGTGTCCCAGCCGCCCCCCCAATCAGCGGAATCATTCTCCACTGTCGTAGGTACATTCCAAGACGAATTGCCTTGATCTGCTGGTTTTGCAGCACCCGTGTCAGCAGCTGCAGCTGCATTACTCCAGCCTCCCCAGCTATCAGAATCATTCCCAGCAGTTGCATTTTGTTCCCAGCTTGCATTCGCCGTGGTGCCATTTTCCCATGAGCCACCGTTCTCAGTAACTTGCTGTTCAAGACTATCTTCAAAAGTGGGCATACCAAGGGTCCCATCCAATTCAGGTGATAAGCAGATATCATCCATAGCATTATCTTCATCAAGGTAGTCCACATCGTCCAAGAATGTGTATCTAGCCTTTTCTTGGTCGGTCCTCACCAAGGCCAGGAAATCATACAGGCCATCACCGTACTCCTTGTTGCTTTTTAGCTGCAATGGTCAAATTAAACATAAAATTACAATTTCACATGCTTAGACCACATCATGAAGTAGCAACGTCCAAATTAAGTGTTGTAGTAAAGCAATAACTCATTTGACTGGCCCTAACATCTGAAGGCCTTTAACCCCAAATCATGGGATTAGTCCTCAGTAAATATTGCCTCAAGCTTAGGGGTGCAGGCGGCGCCCGATCCGCCCCGCATCTTAATCAGAATAGGCACAGGTTAGTTGTAATTGCCCGGGTTGGATTTAGGTCGTTTTGAACTAAATTCTATTTATGCGGGCCTATGCGGGATGCCCGCTTGCAACCCTACTCAAGCTCCATAGATAATATGAACAGATGGGACCAGGCTTACCTGATTTTCATTCCAAAGAATCTCAAAAGATGACCCAGTGCCAAGTGCTGCATGCTTGCCCCACGAACATGATGAGACCACACAACCCAATGAATCAGAATGGCATTTTTCCGCAGCCTTCTCAAAGGTTTTC
The DNA here is from genome assembly GCA_012064385.1 of Puccinellia tenuiflora. Taxonomy (NCBI): domain Eukaryota; kingdom Viridiplantae; phylum Streptophyta; class Magnoliopsida; order Poales; family Poaceae; genus Puccinellia; species Puccinellia tenuiflora. The sequence continues at coordinate 376,113 of QRDG01000434.1, read as the reverse complement.
ATAGGGGTCTACAAAAGAAGACCAGGACATCAGCATAGTGTATGTTGTGCTAAAAACAAATCAAAAGATCTTGGAGATGAACTTACAAGCAAGGTGGACTCTGTAAAAGGTACTTGAACTTTTAATGAACGGAAGGTAGCCTTATAACCAGCATTGTTGAACCCATTCAAGTTACCGGTGCACGTCATGCTGTTTGCCACAAGTACCAGATGGTCCTTAAGAATTCCTTTAGCAACCGTCTCCATAGTTGTCGAAAGGCGCTGCACAAATTATCAAGCATTAAAAACCTATTGAAATAGGACGCAGAGATAAAAGTTGGCAAAAGCTGCATCCCTAGCACTACAGCGTCGCAGCAGAGCTGTGGCCCACGCGCCTGGCTGCCTGCCCTAGCACTATAGCGTTGCACTGCCGCTCCCTGCCTTTATCTACCATTATATGTTGATTCTAAATTCAGGGTACAATCTGCTGACATGTGTGACATGTGCTTATGCTTGCTGATCAAGCTGAGTATATGGGTCATTTCTTGAAAGTAAAATGTTCAGCTATGTTTGCTGATTAATTTGACTGGAAATTCAGATATAGAAACAAACGTAATACAAGGCCACCACATTTCTTTTTTGACTTGAGGCCACCACATTTCTAATTCACATCAACTTTCCTTAGAATGATAATTACCAATACCGGCGCGTATTCTGATTCAATACCTTATTTACCAAAGCTTTAATACTGTATTTACCGGAAAACTGTATTTAACAAACCAAACTAATTGAACACTCGCCCCTAATAAAATTAGCTAGTCCCTGTGGTACATGTACTGCCAATCAAATCTGACCAAACTTGGACTGGTAGAAGATATATACAAATAGATGGTCGCAGCAAAGAGGACACTACTCTTTCTTCGCGGTATTAGTCCATGTGCACACAGCCAAGGATACGCAAAATCCAGTAACAATTTGATAGAGATTGACCAAACTTGATGTTCCTAATATCTTAGAAGGAACCCCTAATAAAATTAGCTAGTCCCTGTGGTACATGTACTGCCAATCAAATCTGACCAGACTTGGACTGATAAATTATATATACAAATAGATGATCGCAGCAAAGAGGACACTACTCTTACTTCGCGGTATTAGTCCATGTGCACATGGCCAAGGACACGCAAAATCCTAATATCTTACATTGACCAAACTTGATGTTCCTAATCTCTTAGAAGGAACCCCCTGGTAACTTAATAACACTTAATAACTTTAAACCATCATGCTGTGTCCAAAACAACTTCATTTATAAACGGGTGGGGTGACTTTTTTCCTACTTGTGAAGTTTTGAGTTAGTGGTCGTCCACTTCCTTGGGCCATCCCTACGCCAGAGCAAGGCCCATGCCGTTCAGGGAGCCATACCTCGTACATCGATACTATTGATACTTGATAGTAGCAATTCTTATATAGCCAACTAGCTCAGCTTATGAAACTGAAGCAATAAACCTAGAAAAAAGAAACGATAGCCAGCCGAGAAGACCTACTCAGCCCATAAACATGGATACGTGGGGTAGCTAGCTGGCTAGCTATCCTAATGACCTAATTTCATTCGCGTTTTCCCCCATATGAACAACCAATGCCTGTGTGATTCTGTTTCATTTTCCCTTCTCACAGTCCCATTAATTACCAAGAAAGAAACTGTCCCATTGGAGCCCAAGAATGGTGCTAATAAATAGCAGTTGTCTTAGCATCCCTAAGAAAAAGCTGATTTTGTCGAATTTGGAAACACTACTTGAGGTAATTTAAAGTTTGCACAAGACAGATTCGCATCCTCAATCCTCATCCACTGACTCCAAATCTAAAAATACAAATATGTTAGTGGTTCCAGCAGGCAACCCCTAGACGAGGGAATGGAAAAGAGATATTAGTGGTTCCATGTGAAGAATGCAATGCCGAGTGCAATGGAGCACAGCAACAATTATTTGTCATGCTGAGACGATCTAATTCGTTGATCCTTGGCTAACACAGGTACTTAGCTACTATTTGCTAAAAATGGACTAAGTATTACTACGAGGGAGGAGATCAAACTGTATCTGCATGCTGATTTCTCCAAGGGGGGCGATTTTTATAAGACCATTCTAACTTACGGAAAAAGGGAGCCCTACCAAGGATTTGAAACCTTTGTCACCAAAGGGTGAATATTAAATAGGACACCTCTTCAGTTTTTCAAAAAAAAAATGCAAAAAAATAAAACCTCTCCAGGTTTTACAAAAAAAATGCAAGAAGGCGAACCTGGACAACTTGATCAAAGGAGCATGATATGCCAAGAAGTTCTCGCACTTGCTGAATACCATAAGGTATGGACCTTCGTGTGTCAATGAGGTTTATTACTGGTATGCATGCATCCATCGCTATTCTCCATGCGTCGCCGTTCTGCAAAGCTTCATTTTTTTCAACAATAATTTCTACTGCTGGTTCACCTTTCAATACCTTCTTTCTGTGTTTTACCCAAGATGTTGCATCAGACCCAACCCACGTAACTTTGGCCTCTTGAATTCGAGGATCACCTGCAGAGCAAATGAAAAAAATAGTTGAGCTGAAAATCCTTCGCACACTTTATGTTATAAACACCACCTAAATTGTTAATTAAAAAGAATAATGACCTGAAAAGAGTACATACATAATTTCCTGAGCATAATTTTGCACAAAAAACAGTGTTATCCAAAAAATGAAAAGAATATGTCCAAATCACAGCTATAGTAGCAAATAATGACACCTTTAAAAACACAAAATGCTACGAGACACATGCTGTTACATTGTAGACCCAGATACGAATCATCCATTTTAATCCCTATTTATGCAAATGGTGTACCATATTCTCAGTTAAGTGGCCTGCATCTATAACATAAGAAGATACATATTCATCATCAAAATGTGACGGTATACATATAGGAGACCCAACAGGAATAGACATTAGAAGACAAGAGTGTAAATTTGGTTCTTCTGTGGGTTCAGAGTTCAGTACTCCCTAATCATCTTACGCACAAGAACTCAGAATACAAAACCAAAGGCCAACCCCTACAGTGGAACCATAAAACAGGCATAAATATAGGAGACCCAAAAGGACTAGACATTAGAACAAGAGTGTAAATTTAGTTCTTCTGTGGGTTCAGAGTTCAGTACTCCCTAATCATCTCACGCACAAGATCTCAGAATACAAAACCAAAGGCCAATCCCTACAGTGGAACCATAAAACAGGCATACAGAACTACCAGTCCACTGAAAACAATAGGCTCATCCAAGAACACAGTTATAGGCGACTATACTGATGAAATTTTCTAATTTATATGCTGGCCAGTGTTCACAAATTAAAACATGTATTACATAAGATCTTTTTTTCAATAATACATGAGGAAGAAATTATTTTTTAACAAAAGAATGATTGTAATTTGAAAATATCCAGTGAACGAGATTTCCATGGCAAAGACTAGTCTGTGCAGCTTACACTACCTTTTATAATTGTATCCAGAAGCACACCACAGAGAGAATCGGCTAACACATTGACAGCTTTCTCAACGGATTCAGATAACAGAGGGATGTCCTCACAAAAAGAGAACTGCAAACATGGAACCTTCCCATCAATCGGCTTTTGTGTGAAGGAACAATCACTGCCAAGATCACGGAGGAAAATTTACATATTAGATTAACTCTAATAAATACCAGTAATCAGAGATTATGTTGCATGAAAAAGACAACAGTGAATCATATACAAATGGCAACACTTAACAGTATGCTAATAACAAAGAGTAAGGATTCCCCAAAACGACAATATATTGATACTCCTTGCGTCCAGACAAATCCTCGTTATTACATAAATGCAACCCCAGCCCCAGGGGTGCACGGTGCCAAATCATTGCAATGAATACTTCAAACTGAATTAGGATGCAAATAGAGATTGGATATACTGCAACTAACCGTGTTCATTACTATAGAACAGATAACCTCATGCTAAACCAAGAACAGGCAGAAAATACTGTTCTCACTATGATTGCAAATAAGCCAATGCATGAATAGCTGGTGATACTCCATATATAAGTCGTTCAGTAACTTGCACAGTTTACTCCTTCCTATCACACCCTTGGTGTCATGTTTAAGGGTTACAATTACTATTCGAACAACAAGAGAAAATTGATTGCGTAAGAGAAAGGGCTAGTCTGTATGGGATTATTAAAGGGCACTTAACTTATTTCGTGTGCAACTTAATTCTTGTGCATAAAGCTGAGAAGATTTCTACTGTTTGCAGTTCGAGGGAGCATCAACCAGTTGAAAAACATTTTTATCATTACAGTTTCACCTACTCCTTCTTTTTGTTATGACCGTACTACTTCAATGGAGTTAAAATATTTTGGTGTCAAAGAATACATATGGCTACAATTGAGGTTAACAGTCTTCTCACTTGCCGTCTCAGTATTTCATTCTGAGTTAGTTTATTGGTTATAAATCATATAGGTCAATCCCAGCAGCCCACACACAACTGGCAATTTTAATTCTGGGATGCATGTCAGTGGGTGGATTTTTGTATTAAATAATACAGTAACAACTAAAGAAAGGTTAGCAGTAGGATTCTCCCTCCTCTCATCCACAAAACGGCCCTCTCCCTAGACATTTTACCTCCTAACATCTAGGCCAGGGTATTCTCATCATCTTTGTCTGCATGTAAGAAAGCATGTTAAAGAATCCATGTATAGAACATAAGAGGAAATAGTTACGACCAACATCAAATATCCTCCCATGTTGAAATATTATCCATCTTGATCAAGAACAACACAAGTATAAAATACCCTGAAGGAAAATTGTTATGTCACCAACATCCAGCAACCACTACCAGCTAGGCCTACCTCATTCTCTAAGATGTAACACAAAAATCATTGCAGAGTAGAATAAATAGTTTACCAAGTAGAGAAAGTAATCTTTTTAAACAGGTGCGCAAGATGTCCTTTCTTCATCCCATGTTTCCCAGAAACTTCTTGGCATTTTTGAAGAATATCCTCTGTGCTAATGTTTATCCTTTCTAAATGTGCCTGCAAGAAATACATATGTTGATATGTATCATATACATTTAAAGGAAGATGCTTCCCGTGTGAAAAGGCTAGAAAACATCACAATACCTTTTGAAGGTGAATATGACCAACAAATGCTGGGGTAGCTTCTGAAGTTCCATCTAAACTTGTTTGTTTCTGATACCTGAAAATGGAAACGTCATATTCATGGCATTCAGCACAAATGACAACAAATACTAAGAACAATGTATGAAAGTAACTCTAGAATTGACAGCACAAATATACATACTCAATGCAGATATCAGTGGCACAATCCTCTAGAGTGACTCTCTTTAGACAGCCCTGTACTGCAATAGCAGCCTTTTCTTTGCAAAACTTCTTGGGACAAGAGCAGTCATTCAGAAACAGGATAACTTTTCGATCTTTCGTATCGTTTTTATAGCTAACTTTTGTCTGAAGTATTTCCTGTTAGGTTAAGAAAATGTTAAACAGTAGTTACGACATAACTTCAGTTATCAATGCACATAATTTTTTGACTCTACAACAGTTCACAACGTTATTATACCTTCATCAACTCCCATGAAGTATTATTACTCTGAGAAGAATCCAAGACAGCCTTATAAGCAGGATTGGAGATAGCAGTGGCAGCTAAGACGCCCACCGGTTCTCCAGGAGTTATAGCGCTTGCAAAATCTGTGACATCATCTTCTTTGTACTTAAGTTGCATGATAGAATTGCTGCAGATATTTCTCACAGTTCCATCATAGCAAATAACTACGTCTCGCAAGATGGCCATAAGACTCTTGAACAGAGTTCCTGGTTCTGTCAACCCCCTTGAGGAGCGGACAATTGTTTCTCTTGTAGAAATTGCATGTACCAGCTCCTCATAAGGATTGAGACCATGGAAATATGAACTTTGCACGAGACCATAAGCCTCTGGAGGATGCTGAACCTCATTTCCAACAGGTGGGTGTCTATTCACAAAGTTTGAGAAACAATCCTCCACCAGACGGCTTGAATAAAATTTCCCCTCACGGTAGAGCTGCAGACCAACAAAACCAAGTTGTTGAACCACTTTCGACACTGACGGGTCACTCTTTGGGTCAATTATTAGACCAAGCTGAGAAGATTTCACAACAAAATCTGAAATTTGTTGTTTGACATCCTTCAGATTGTTGTCAACCCGCATTTCCACAAACTGGCCTTTCGAGCACCTGGATTGCTCCAGTACAGCAGACTGTTTTCTTATGCTTTCCTGTGCTTCTTCCAACAGAATCTTGGGCACACTAAAATCTTGCAGACTTACACTAAAACCATCCAGAAGTAAAAATTCCATTAACAGGGGCTGCAGCGCATTCAAGAATTGGAGCGCATCTCCTGGACCCTTCACAGAAAGAACAGAAGACACTAGATCCGAGAATGAGGCCTGAACGGATTCTTTGGCAAGATCCAATTTTACGACAGTGCTATCCTTGACTAGGAATCTGTCCCCTTCACAAGTCAAATCTGCTGGCAACGCACTTTGCAATATTTGTGAGATTGTCCAGTACGGTTTTGACTTCACCACAGCAGGTGCAGGAAGAGAAAGCGACAGAAGCATGGCCAGCTGGTTAGCTGATTCTTTACTTAACATGGTTCTTGAAGACATGTGTTTCAGAGCCAGCAGACTGTCATTAGCTAGCTGGAGGTTTACTTTCCCGTTGTGTGAATTTGTCAGTTGCTTCTCCACGCTGAAAAGCTCCAAGGCTTCCGCTTTTGCAGCAAGTGACTGAGGGTAATAAATATGCACACAATCACCATCAAAATCAGCTGCCAGAGGAGAGCATATAAGGGGATTGATTTTGATGGTATGATCATCGTGGATGTATACTCTAAATGCCTGGAGAGAATGCTTGTGAGTACTAGGTGGCCTGTTCAGGAAAACAATATCACCATTAACGATTCTTCTACTGATCGTTTGCCCCACTTTAAGTGTGGTATATCCTTTCGATCCTACAGTAATTGCATATGTTGTTTGACCATCTCTATAGGTCAAACAGTCTCCCTTGTCGACAATCTCTTGCAATTTGGTAAGGTTGATGTGTGTAACCTGTTCTTCAAAAGTTATCCTTTTTGCCACTTCAGAAGGCAGTCCAACTACATCTACTCCAATATATGGATCTCCAGTAAGTACACTGCGTGATGAAAATCCTGACCCTTTGCTGATGAACAATGTCCTCATCTTATCTAGCCATTGTTTGGTTGATAAATGAGATGAATCAGTGCTAATTGCGAATCTCTTTGCGTCTTGAGGACCCTTCAAAACAAAAGAGTCAAGTTACCAACAAACATAAGCAACACTAAACTAGACACCAATGAATCTTATCAGAACATAAATGAAAATGGCACTGATAAATTATTGTAAACAGAGATTCTTTGATCAGCACACCAAGAACACAGTAAATGTGCACGAGTTTTCTAATTCTGATGGTAAAAAAACGTGGTCAGGTTAAAAAAAACTGAAAGAGTTTCAACCAAAAAAACTGAAAGCCAGACATGTATGTATCTGGCCTTGAGTGCTCAGAAAGCTCTTCTGTATGATGTTCTGAAAAGTCCAAGTTTTGAAGCTTTTAAATCTCAAACAAGGATAGACACAATCACACTGTTAACATTCCTAACTTATTTTGTAAGCAAGCATCATGCTGTTTAATGAACCAACTGTAATCCTATTTCTTATCTAGGTGATAATTTAGAAACAAGTTTGAACGGACTGACTCAAACTTGGTTCATTTCAGCTAGAGCCTGTTTGCAGCTATTTTAGCTCATGCACCATAGTTTACGATGTTAACATGATTAATTAGGTTATTTACTTCAAAGTCATGACACGCACCTTTGTAGTACCCCTGAGCTGTATATATTGGCCAATAGAAAGTTGTAAATCACTTGATTCAACATCATGTGATTCGAAGTTTGGGGGACCAGCTCTTGATTTTTTTATCTGCTCTATCTTTTGAAGTATCTTTTTCATCAAGGATATGGAGATATCCTGAAACAAGAAGCAAATAAAATATGGGAGATTATTTATAGGTATAAAAACCAATCAGTAAAATTATGAAGATTCAGTAAGCGCACAGAAGAAAACTCACGTAGGACATGATGCTCTGACCATCTGTAAATTCTGGAATATAGAGGCAGTTAGGGGGTACTGGAAGATATTTCATCACATATCCTGACTGAGCAATGTATCCCCGTGCAGCTAGCTTCTTTTTTGTGTCATCCGGAATCTTCTTCAATATGTTCAGAGCCTGGCAAATAATACAGGAATGAGACAGTAGGTTGCTGAATACAAAAGAAAAAAATAAGTGACTCCGTAAGAAATAATAAGAGATAAATGTAGGCCTCTGGGCCTTGGGTACTGTGATCCTTGCTTTAGACATTACCCGTGAAGAATACACACCACTCATGAGACTTAACGTTTCATGATATACCACCTCACAGATTGTAACTGTACGTATGCCACTTCTGAGAGATGCATTTTCTTCTTTTTTCCATCAACTAACATTAACATGATCTTGAAATATTGTTTTTTAGGTTGCTCACAACATATGCCATGTGGTAACATTAACATAATCATTTGAAGGTACTTGACCTTACTAACATTAACTAGCACCTTGAAAATAGACCAATATGAGATTATTACCTCCTGTGGAAGCAATGCCCTACAGTGGGAGGCTCCACCATAGTGAAATCCATATTTGTCCAGGAAGTTCCATGAGTTTTCTTTCATATGCTTCTTAGGGGGTGCTTTCAGTTCTAAACGAAATGCACCATCTGCTGTCTTGGTTTCCTTCAAAGATAGTGCCGGGACATCCTAAATAAAGATGAGAAACATCAGTTGACTCTCATCCAGATAACATGTGTCATAGTGATAGTGCTGGCACAAAACTAGCAGCAACTAAGGCTGAGAAGTAGGAAGCCCTCCGCTGATAAACATATAAACATAAAAAATAATGTTACTGATGATAGTCCGTGATGCCATTGTTGTTGGCAGTATCTTCCAAGTTTCAGTAGTACTCTCAATAGATAGCTCTACTGGATCATGTGTGCTGTAATTTTGGTGACAACATGTCACCTGCCAACATAAAATTGAATCAAGTACACAATCATGGTAGTCCATACTTCAATTTGACAAAAAGACGAACCTACAATCATACTCGAGGTACCAAGTCAACACTATTATACAAGCAATGAGGGATTTGCTCTCTCCAACCGGATTTTTAGTCAAGTTAAATACCACTAAGCTATATATTATTTGGACTAAATAGGACCGAGATCAAATTCAGAAGGTGCAAGAGGAATATGTTAGGGTTGACAATTACCCGACAGTAGTGACATGCCGTTACCGGCACATTTTCCCTCCCACTGGTTTGTTTGACCTGAGACATGAAATATCTCAATTAGTCAATTTAGATCAAAACATGGAAATCTGACAGAATAAGAGAGTAAGATTTAAGCTAGTTTGGCCTATGCATACCTTTCCTTTCTTGATACGAAGACACTTCAAGCATACCAGGCTCAGTAACTGCCTGAGTTCACTGACATGGCAAGGATGATATATAGGTACAGGCAGCTCAATATACCCAAAATGCCCTGAAAGATTGTATCAATTTTATTTTTAATAAGAGAAAGGGGAACCTGACCACTAAAGGACAACATTTCTGGCAAGAAGAAAAACTAATGAGAAGTTGTTGCTTTAGAACCTTCACAGTTGCCGCTTTCCGAGGCACCACATGACTCACATTTACCGCATTCCAACGGTAAGCCAAGGAAAGGATTCGAGAGCTGACTAGGATGAGTAACAGGGCAATCATTTACAGAATACGTACACTGCAGAACATAAAAGGTTGTACATTAGTAATGTTTTAAAATAACAAATACAGTGAGGAAAAATCAAACTGGTGATGTTTCTAGTTCAGCATGCATCTCTACATGCCAGAATCACTAGTAAAACCATCAAGAAGGAGGACGTACTATCTCATCCTCGGTGGATAAGCTGAGCTTGATGCTCTTGATGGCACCTTCAGTAACCAGTACTGCCGAGTGGTCCTCCTCCATCGCTCTGCAACAGATGGGAGAAAGCAGTGTCACAAATACAGTTAAAAATAAATCACTACGCTATTAATTGGCAAACCCAGAGCAACAAAAAAAATGGACCAAAGAAGCGGCGGGACTTAAGCAGCTTCAAACAACAGCAAGCGGAGACACCAAAAATTTGGATACAACAACTGCAAATGTTCACACTTCTGAAATGCCACTCAAAATCGATTTTTACTTATGCTACTATTTCTTTTCCTTTTGCCCATTATAGCTGCAAAAAAACAAGCATAACAGGAGCTTCGCAACTCCGATTGATACAAGACCTACAAAACATTCCATATACTGCTCCTCTGACTTTTTCCATCTAGTTACTCGAAATTGGTGATTTCTGAACCTGTACTCCCTCCGTTCCAAATTAGTTGTCTTCCATTTGCCAAAAAATGGATGTATCTATAGTTATAACATGTCTAGATACATCCACTTTTTAGCAAATAGAAGACAACTAATTTGGAACGGAGGGAGTACGTCCTACCACAAACATGACGGCGGAAAAGAACATTTTTTTCCTACCAAAACAAACACGATCTTCCTACCAAAAAGAGCTAGAAACACAAATCAAAGCACCCAAAGAAACATCTGATCATCCTCCCAAGAGTACTTCTGAATCCCTATTGCCCCGGCATTGACCGCAAAAAAAGAACATTTTTTTCCTACACCACACAATAAGAACGCTCCGTGCAACCCCAAGCAGCAAACATTCAACCGGCCCCCAAAACCCCAGACCATAGCACCCCAAAAAAAAATTCGAACCAGATCAATCCAACATTAAATTCGGCAAGAATCAAACCAAAACAAGGCAGATTAATCGATCCTCCACGGATCATTCGTGAATCCTAGTGCCCAGCATGGGTCGGAAAAAGGAAGAAAAAATTTGTCCTTGCCAAGAAGGCAAGAACAACCATCCAGACTGGGCATAAACACCGCTAACGAACCACACTCCATACATACACACATACAGCCCCCAAGGAAGGAGCAGAGACGCGGACCACATGAGCAGACAAACCAAAACCCGCCCCAAAAAAACCCCATTTCCCCGTCCCCCGACGGCCGGAATCCGCCCGACCACCCCGCATTGCGGGTACGGGATCGAAGCCCCGACCCCAGGATTCCAAAAAACCCGTGCTTACCAGAGGCACGACCTCGCCGGCGTCGCCGCCGCCGCAGCCCCCGTGGCGCCCGCCTTCCACCGGCCTCCGCCCTAAACCCTAGCCCCGGAGGAGGAGGAGGGGCCGGAGAGAGAGAGGGAGGGGAGGGTTTAGTCTTGACCCTTGACTGCGCCTCGGAGAGGCCGAGGAGGAGGAGACAGGACGGGAGCGGTAGTGGAGGTGGCGTTTGGTGTGTGTGGGGACTGGAGGCGCTCTGTTGTTCCGGCAACAAATGGAAAGTGGAGGAGGAGGGGGAGGGGAGCAGGTGAGGTTACCGCCGGCACCCGTGACGGCGGCGGCACCGGTGCTCGCGGGTGACCCTTCTCCCTGGCCAGTGGGGGCGGAGGAGGAGGGGCGCCTACCTGTCGGCGGGTGGGTTAGGCTGCTCTGGCCGGGATCGGGTCGATCTCGCCGTTGGAAGACGGTCCAGCTTGACCGGGGGCATTGATGCTCGCTCTCCACCACGGGGCGCAGGTGAAAATGCGTGTCGCAACGGACACGTATGTGACGGTTATGCGTGACGACGAGTGAATCCGAGGTGCATCGCAACATTTTCAGTTGCAAATCGTAGTATTCATGTTCACGAGATTTTTCTTTATGGCTCAGTCGGTGGTGATGGTCGTCTCATGTAATCTTTGGTGCGTGTTTGGATGTTGGTACTGGGGCATGGAATTCGGAATTTGGAATGGAATGTGTCAGGTCCCATTCGTCCGTTTGGATGGCCATATAATCCATGACCAGCATTTAGCCCAAATATTGCACGGTTTTTGGCACCACAACGCGACCACTTTTCATATTCCGAGTGTGAAAGCTCGACACGGGAGGACGGGAGTAGGAAGGAAAGACGGTGCACGGTGAGTCTTCCGAACATCCTCTTCCCATTCTGATCTATCTCCAGGGCATCCTCCTCTGGTCCTCCATATCTCCATTCTCTCTGGCTCGCTCCACCTAGGCCAGCGCACGTCGCCCCCATACACACAACTCGATGATATGAGCCCCGTCATGAGCAACTCCGAAGTATATCGATGGACATGGTTCGAAAGAGAAGAGCTAATTTGACGCAAAAAACAGAAGTGCACGCAATAGACACATCCAGCGGCGACGAGAGCAATCTGAAGGACACCCCCCCCCCCCCTCCAAAGAAGAGACGAAATTCAATCCCCGACTGACCGTAGGATTTAAAAAAAAAAGCTTACCACCGCCACCTTGTTGCCGTGCCCCCCCCCCCCCCCCCCCCCCCCCCCCCCACTGTCGCACATGCCTTACCACGACCTCCAACTTGGCACCCTAAATCCCTAACCATGAAGGAGTCGAAAGGGGTGGGTAGAGAGTTTAGTCAGTGCGCCTCGGTGAAGCGAGGAGGCTGCTTTATTTTGGGAGGAGTGGCAATGGAGGTGGTGTTTCATATTCTGCGTCTGTGTGGAGCCTCTTTGGGCGCGGATGTGGCGAGGGACGGGGAGTAGGTGGTAGGTGAGGTTTGAAAGGATCGTATGGGCACCTAGAGGGGGGTGAATAGGTGCTACACCAAATTTTAAATCTTTTTCAATTTAGGCTTGACACAAAAGGTAAATTCTCTAGATATGCAACTACGGTGAATTTACCTATATGCCAAGCTAGCACCTAACACAAGGCAATTATCACGATACAAGTAAAAGCAACTAAGGGATAGAGATAACCGAAAGTAGAAGCACGCGGAGGCAAGGATGTATTCCCGAGTTCCTTCTTGTTAAGGGAGTACGTCTCGTTGGAGGGATGTGAGCTCGCCACCACAGGCCTACTCAGTGCCACAAATGCCTCACCCTATTCTCCGATGAACCTCGCCACAAAGGCTTGGTCCACCTTCCACTATCGGAGTCCTTCCAAGGCGGAATCCGGAGCCTTTACAGAGTTCTTGGCACACCCACAACTTAACCGGGCTCCCAAATCAACAAATTTGTCACAATACAACAAGTAGTAAGCAAATGAATCTAGGGAGACACAAGCAAACCCTGGAAACAAAATCCCTCAAGTGAATGAGGGGGAAATGAAGAACGGCTTGGTGATGATGTAGATCCGGGCCTTCTACTTCAATCCTCCAAAGATCAACGAGTTTGAGTGGAGGGATTGGGAGATCTAGCTGATTTGAGCTCTGAGAAATTAGGGTTCATAAATGCTGGAAGAGCTACCCCTTCCAAGGTAGGTGAAGGGTATTTATACACTTCACCAAAATCTAGCCGTTGGACACTGGCTAGGCCGGAGACTCCGGGGTAAGTGGGCCGGAGACTCCGTCCAACTCCGGAAGCTTTGAGTCGCCTAGCCAGACCGGAGATTCCGGGGTCCAGAGGCCGGAGACTCCGACCCTGCCAGAAACTCCGGGGAACCTCCGGACAGGAGTCCAGTAGCGCACCACACTTGAGTCTTGACGGGCTCGATGCAGATAGGACGGAGACTCCGGTGTCCTGGGGCCGGAGACTCCGGTATTCCGGAGACTCCGTGGACGATCCGGGGAACCTCCGGTGAGAGTCCAGAGCCGCACCACACTTTGGCACAGGCAGGGAAAATCCTGGGGCCGGAGACTCCGGCCCTGGCAGACCGGAGACTCCGGCCTTGAAATCCCTGCAGCAAAGAAACTTTGCCCTTTTCTTCCTTTTTGGTGGCAGAAGCACATGGGAATAATTATGTCTATACATCTGCATCACTTAGCATCATATTAAATAATCACTAGTGTTGTTAACTAACACACAAAACCAACTAGGGTTTAGGAAATGCTCTTTCAAGGTTACCGCCTGTTCTCGTGTGGCGCTCCTTGGCTAGTGTGACAGATGGGAACGGGGTACACATGGCCGTGAGACAGTGGGCATCTGTTTCGTGGCTGGAATACGCACTTGGGGCATTGATTCCGCTAGTCGACACCACTTTTATTCGGTGCAAGAAACCACGCCCAAATTTTTTTTTGATGCAATAGAGAAGAAATGGTAGAACTCGACATTGTATATTTTTTTAATCTTTCAACATATGTATGGATGTTAACATGTCGATGTTGGACGGCTCACGACGTCAAGTTATACATATGAAGATAAAATTTGATGTGAAAATCAAGAATTATTCGTAGCAAAAGTATACGAGCGGAGAGCGGATGTGGTGAGAAAGAGGAGTGCATTTGACAAGCAATAAAATCAATAAGTACACAAATAGAAACATACCAACATAGGCAATGGGAAGGGTGACCCCCTGAAGGTGTAGTGGATGGAACCGAAGGTTAGTAAAACTCTTTCGGATTTTGTGCTTCGGCTGCAGAGGTTGCAGCTAGTCCTCCTGCCTTGGGGTTTGCCTCGGTCTAAAAATTGGCCTTGTTACAAAAAGGGTATCTATGGCAGGTTGGTGGGGTGCCTTGTTTTCGGTCACATCGATTTTCTTTGTTCCTCAACAGTTCTACTTATCCTTGACTGGTTGCCGATCTCCTCCACCCCACACATTGTGTAAGATTTTGTTGGGTGCCATAGGGCACATATGGAGCATTGGTGGTGGGTAAGGGAGGAATGAAATATCCATGATAAGAATGTGACGAGATCATAGCAATAGTTGTATAGTTGGATTTATGCTACATGACGTGTACAAGCAATTACCAAAATGGAAAACAGTTAAACCTTTTTAGCAATATGCGGTGCCATCAACACGTCTCATATAAGTTTTCGTGATATAGACATATGATTGGAACCCACTAATTATCGGTATTAGCTAGGCCAGGCTTTTTTGGTTTGAGCTTTAAAAGGCTAAGGTCGGCCAGCCTGAAACATGTTAACATTAGTTTTGCCTATTGATTTAATTATTTTTGAAATATTAAAAAACATTACGATGCCTAATTTTAAATAAAATACTATATTTAATGCAATTGGGCCTTAGGGGCAGGCAGAAAGCCATTGCCCGTCCATCTGGCTATCTTCGGGCTTTGGTCGGGTTGCCCATGTGATTGGCGGTGATGATAGCATTGCTGGTACCCCAACCGAAGATGTGGATGTAGCAAGTAGCAGTTTTCTCTTGGCGAAGAAACAAGGTTTAATGAGAGCGTCAAGGAAAAGAGCGCCCTCGCGCAGAAGCCCAGCGGGCGCGGCCGCGGCGCGCGCGTACGCCACGTGTTGCGGTAGAAGCTAGCCGGCCGCGAGCGCGCGCGAACCACTCCGTCTTCGTACGTGAGCAAGCTGGATCGACACTCCGTCCTCGTACGTGAGTTAGCTAGCTCAATCGATCCAGCTACCTGCGTGTCTGCTTAGCTTAGTGCGTAAAAAAGAAAAAGAAAAAAATATTTATAAAAATCTTGAAGGCGGTGCAAAGGTCATTGTCCCTAATATTTCGTCGATGCATCTGTCGTTACGTGTGCTGCGGGCTGCGCCCAATTTAGGCAGTTGATGACCCACAAGTATAGGGGGTGTATCGTAGTATTTTCGATAAATAAGAGTGTCGAACCCAACGAGGAGCAGAAGGTGTTGACAAGTGGTTTCAATCAAGGATTCACTGTAAATGCTCACAGACAGGTTTTTAGTGGTTTTTGATAATGCAGAATAATAAAATACGAGTAAATAAAATGCGGTAATAATAATTGCAGCAAGTGGCCCAATCCTTTTTAGAGCAAAGGACAAGCCGGTGGTTCTACTTATGATGACCAAACGTTCTTGAGGACACACGGGAATTTAGTCAAGTGCTTTCGCTTCCTATAGCTGATTAATCTTCATTGTTTCGATAAGTGTTGTGTGGGTGAACCTATGCTAATGCACCGCCCTTCCTAGGACTAATACATACTTGTGATTATACCTCTCATAAGCATACCGCAAATACAAGAAAGTAATTAAGATAAATCTAACCACAGCCTTACACTCTGAGATCCTGCTATCCCTTATGCAATGATGTACCAAAGGGGGTTCAGGTTGCTGTCACTCCGGCAACCCCACAATTAGTAAACCAAATACACAATGCATTCCCCTAGGCCCTTAAAAGGTGAAGTGTCATGTAGTCGACGTTCACATGACACCACTAGAAGAATAACACCACAACTTAAGTATCAAACCAATAAATATTACTCAACATAGTTCACTACTAACATCTAGACTTCTCCCATGTCCTCAAGAACTAAACGAACTACTCACAAGACATCATATGGATCATGATCAGAGGTGATATAATGATGAATAACAATCTGGACATAAACCTTAATTCAATGGTTTCACTCAATAGCATCAATCACAAGGGGTAATCAACACCGGGAAAGCTTCCCCTATGAACTAGACAAGATTCTACCCAAGATGTTACAGCGGAACGGAGTGGCGTGATGGGGATGATGGTGCTCAGTGGTGGAGATGATGATGATGATCCCGATGAAGCCTAGCTCGATGACGATGACGATGGCGACGATCTTCCCCCTCCGGGAGGGAATTCCCCCGGCAGATTTCTCCCTGCCGGAGAGCTTTTTCTCTCTCTCTGGTTTCCGCCTCGTGGCGGCGGCGGAATACCTCTCTATGACTCCTCCCCCGTCTTAGGTTTTCGGGGTGAACAAGTATGCGAAGGGGGAGGCCTGTTGGTGGGCCAGGGCCTCCACACCACCTGGTGGCGCCGGCCAGGGGGGTGCCGCGCCACCACATGGTGTGGGCCACTGGCAGCCCTCCTCCGGCTCCCCTTTTGGCTCACGCCTTTATTTGCAAATATAAGGTCTTCTGTATTTGCTCCGGACTCCGTTGATCTTCAGAAATATGGTATCTTGACGGTCCTTTTTCCAGCAGAATTCAGCCTCCGGTGAATAATTCCCCAATGATCATGAAACATGCAAAATAGGTAAAATAACATAAGTATCACTTCTAAACACAAAATATATCAATGAATATTAGTAAATTATGATATAAAATAGTGATGCAAAATGGACGTATCAACTCCCCCCAAGCTTAGACTTCGCTTGTCCCCAAGCGAATCTGAACTCAGTAAACAGGACCACATGTTTATGGAGTGAAGTGTCGATAAAACAAAATACGGACAAGAAGCATCACACTTACTAATACACAAGTCATTATAGACAGCAATTCTCCTCTCATATAACTTAACTTGAAACAAGTAGAGGAAATCACTAATAAAGGTGCACAAAGAAAATCATAATTGGTAATAGCAAACTTTGTTCTTGGTCAGAGAACAATTAACAGATTGTACTTATCTTTTGATCAGAGCCTTTATATGCTTAAAGTGATGAGAATGTTCTCATTATATGAGCAAACTGCATAGGCAACTCAAAGCAAGACATATGCAAATAATGTCACCTAATAGCTATGCCAAACATGAAAAGATACCAACATCTCAATAGTAAACAACATGGACATATCTATAAGCAGGATTGCAAAGCTCATAAGACATGGTAAAGTGGTCTCTCGCTTGCCTGTTTTTTAATCACGCAAAACATAAATGCCCAGGCACTCCGAAGTTCAAAAGAAGACTAGAAATACATATCATCAAAGATAAAAGCATCAAAGTTACACCACAATTAACAGTATTCTGGGACAAGTACATTTCACTAAGAATGATGATTATGCTCTCAAGAAGGTGCTAAAAGGAAAAGGATGGTGACTCAACATAAAAGTAAAAGATTGGCCCTTCGCAGAGGGAAGCAGAGATTATCATGTGCTAGAGCTTTTTATTTTTTTAAACAGAGATAAAATGTTTTTGAGAGGTGATTGTTTTTGTCAACGAAAGGTAATAGAGTTTCTGTCATCTTCCACACTAAACAAGTTAAGAGCGGTTCCGAATTTGTATTAAGCACTTATAGCATGCTTTTTGTATTATGACACTCCTCCCAACCTTGCTTTTCACAAACCATGGCTAGCCGAATCCACGGGTGCCTGCCAACATTCTCATACCATGGAGGAGTGTCTATTTTAAATTATCTTTTTGATGTTATAATGGTCTAACCAGCTCTTTTGCAAAATTAATGACAAGCTTGATGAAGCATGCGAGTCAGGGGTACTTAGTTCAGTATGGAAGATGACATAGCCAACTACTACTTCTTCATGAGCTAAGAACAGTGTCACAAATGAGAAGTGTTTTGAAAGTTTTAAAGGTAGCACATGAAAATTTACTTGGAATGGCAGAAAATACCATATGATAGGTAGGTATGGTGGACACTTTGGAATAACTTGGTTTAAGGATTTGGAAGCACAAGCGAACCATACGCTTAGTACAAGTGAGGGCTTAGCAAAGACTGGGAAGCGACAATCTAGAGAGCAATAACCATCATAATCATACTTGCGACAGAATAAAATTAACTAAGGCATAAAAGTGATACAAGTACTTTGAAACAATGTACCTCATCAAGGCTTATTGACTTTTGTTCAGTCATACGCATGCATGAGCATGTGCCAAGTCAATCAAATGAATTCTCCAGAGGAGGATACCACTATGCCATACCAGTTATGAACAATACAATGCAAGCAAATTAACATGGCATGCTATCCACTATCGATCAATTGGAACTAACCATGAGAGAACACAAACTACTAAGCATCCATTAAAAGACACATATACCTCACATGAACCAACTAAGCATGCTCACATAGAAGAGTACATGTATAAAAATGAGGACAAGTAGAGTTCATACCAGCTTCTCACCCAACTCGAGTGTGCGAGTCGAATATATGAAAAGAATAGTATATCCACATGTAACTTCTTCAGATTTTTGTCGTTTCTGACCAATGCTAAGTTTGCTAACCAAGTAGATTTACTTAAAGCTCCCAAAGTGATGCCAATACCCACACAAGATCATACATATGACAAGAAATTGCAAACTAAAATAAGATGTGCAAAAAGTAAAAGATAAGACTTCTCATTAATATTTCATAACCGGCAAACTCACACCAAGGGATACATAGATAAGCAACTAAAAGAGAGATACTTCCACACTGCAAACCATCCTATATGATAACTTCTCTACTCATGATATGACTCACTGACAAGATAATAGGTAAAAGATAAAAATTGTGATACCGCGGCACTCCCCCCAAGCTTGGAACAAGCCAAGGGGATGCCAATACCGATGATGATTTACTCCTTTGGTGGTGATGGTGAATCCTCGTCATTAAGCTTCCAAGGAAGAGGCTCTCCATCAAGGAATGACGACTTGGTCTCGGGTATCCTGAAACTTGCAGCAGAGCTTATGCGTTTAAATCTGATTTCATACTCACAGTTTTGATTTTGAACATCATAGAGCTGCGCCTGTAATTTGTTGGTGGTGTGGTGAAGTGAGAGAATATCATCCCACAGCTTTGCAGTCTCCTTCTTGTGCTCAGCAATAAGCTCAGACACTAACTTGTGGAAGATATTCACTTCACGTTCAGCCATCTTCTTGTATGAAAAGACTTGTTGCTCCAGCTTCTCCATCCTAACTTGCAGGTCTCCCTCTTCTCTTGGACCTTGGACGTCTTCTATCTGTAACTCTCCGTCCTTAAGCGACAGCTCCTTGGGGTGCGTCTTCAACTCGTTTATGTACGGGTTGACGACGTTCCTAAAGAAACTATCCTCGGGAGATCCAGGCAAAGACATGATGGCTCTAGATCTGAAGATGAAATCTGGCAGAAACAGGTCGGAACGAAAACGCGACGAAAAGACGATATACGGACCTCGGGGGATCCGGGGGATTATATAGGTGAAATATTAACGCCAAAAGGAAGGTACGGGAACGAAACATGGTCGGAGTCGGGCACCGAGGCGCCCACACCACGTGGTGGCGCGGCCAGAGGTGGGCCCGCGCCACGGGGTGGTGTGGTGCCTCCGGGCACCGTTTCCATCCCTTTTCGGTCTCGTAATTTTCCATATTTAATATAAATAACTAAAATATCTTTCAACGGATCAAACGCGAACTTTTTCTTACCGAAACTGTTACCTATTTGAAAACAGACTCTGCTGTCCCCTCGATTTGCTCTTTGATATAAGTCTCCGGGGTTATCACTTGAATAACATCAACATTTTCATTGTAGGAATCTCCAGCAATATAATGTTTGAGTCTTTGTCCATTCACCACTTGTGTACCATTATCCTTTAATGAAGCAATCTTGATAGCACCGGAACGATACACCTCCACAATAACATAAGGTCCTTCCCATTTTGAGAGTAATTTTCCTGCAAAAAATCTGAGACGAGACCTATACAATAGAACTTTCTCACCAACTTTAAACTCTCTCTTAATGATTCTCCTATCATGCCATCTCTTTACCTTTTCTTTAAAGAGCTTAGCATTTTCATAAGCTTCACTTCTCCATTCATCTAAAGAACTTAGTTGAAGTAACCTTTTCTCACCAGCAAGTTTAAAATCTCTATTAAGCTCTCTCACTGCCCAATAAGCTTTGTGTTCTAATTCTAAAGGCAAGTGACAAGCTTTTCCATAAACCATTTTATAAGGAGACATTCCCATAGGATTTTTAAAAGCAGTTCTATAAGCCCATAAAGCATCCTTCAACTTACTAGCCCAATTCTTTCTAGATTTGTTAACAGTCTTTTGCAAGATAGATTTAATTTCTCTATTAGATAATTCTACTTGCCCACTGGTTTGGGGATGATAAGCTGAAGCAATTCTATGATTAATACCATACTTAGCAAGGGTCTTTCTAAAACCACCATGTATAAAATGAGAACCTCCATCAGTCATAAGATATCTAGGCACACCAAACCTAGGAATGATAACATCCAGAAGCATTTTCAAAGAGGTTTGACTATCAGCACTTTTAGTTGGTATAGCTTCTACCCATTTAGTGACATAATCAACAGCTACAAGTATATGAGTGTTACCTTCTGAAGAAGGGAAAGGACCCATAAAGTCAAATCCCCAACAATCAAATGGTTCAATAACAAGAGAATAATTCATAGGCATTTCATTGCGTCTAGAAATATTACCAACTCTTTGACATTCATCACAGGATAAAATAAACTTTCTTGCATCTTTAAAGAGAGATGGCCAATAAAAACCTGATTGTAGAACTTTCTGTGCAGTTCTATCTCCAGCATGATGTCCTCCATAAGCACTACTATGACATTTTCGCAATATTTCTTGTTGCTCATATTCTGGAACACATCTTCGCATAACACCATCCACTCCTTCTTTATATAAATGTGGGTCATCCCAAAAATAATACCTCAAATCATAAAAGAATTTCCTTCTTTGCTGAGCTGAAAAGGTTGGAGGCAAGTACTTGGAAACAATAAAGTTAGCATAATCAGCATACCAAGGACTATCTCGCGAACTCACCTTTATTGCAGCCAATTGTTCATTTGGAAAACTATCATTAACAGGTATAGGATCATAAGCAATGTTTTCCAATCTAGACAAATTATCAGCAACAGGATTTTCAGCACCTTTCCTATCTACAATATGCAAATCAAATTCTTGCAAAAGCAGCACCCATCTAATAAGCCTAGGCTTAGCATCTTTCTTTTCCATAAGGTACTTAATAGCAGCATGATCAGTATGAATAATGACCTTTGAATCAACAATATAGGGCCTAAACTTATCACAGGCAAAAACTACAGCTAGAAACTCTTTCTCAGTAGTAGCATAATTCCTTTGAGCAGCATCAAGAGTCTTACTAGCATAATGAATAACATTCAACTTCTTATCTACTCGCTGTCCAAGAACAGCGCCTACAGCAAAATCACTTGCATCACACATAATTTCAAAAGGCAAATTCCAGTCAGGTGGTTCAACAACAGGAGCAGTAGTTAAAGCATTTTTCAAAGTTTCAAAAGCTTCCTTACAATCGTCATCAAAAACAAAAGGTACGTCTTTTTGAAGAAGATTGGTAAGAGGCTTTGAAATTTTAGAGAAATCTTTAATAAACCTTCTGTAGAAACCAGCATGACCAAGAATACTACGAATACCTTTAACATCTCTGGGATAGGGCATTTTCTCAATTGCTTCCACTTTAGCTCTATCAACTTCAATTCCTTTCTCAGAAATTTTATGTCCCAAGACAATTCCTTCATTAACCATAAAGTGGCATTTCTCCCAATTAAGAACAAGGTTAGTTTCCTCACATCTCTGCAAAACTTTATCAAGATTTCGCAGACAGTTGTCAAAAGAATTCCCATAGACAGAAAAATCATCCATGAACACTTCTACAATCCTTTCACAAAAACCATGAAAAATAGCAGACATGCATCTTTGAAAAGTAGCAGGAGCATTACATAAACCAAAAGGCATACGCCTATAAGCATAAGTTCCATAAGGACAAGTGAAAGTAGTTTTCTCTTGATCCTTAGCTCTAACAGCAATTTGAGAAAATCCAGAATAACCATCAAGAAAACAAAAATGAGTATTCTTAGATAACCTTTCTAGCATTTGATCAATAAAAGGTAAAGGGTAATGATCTTTCTTAGTAACTTTATTGACCTTTCTAAAATCAATGCACATCCTATATCCTACAATCACTCTTTGAGGAATAAGCTCATCATTATCATTAGGCACAACAGTAATGCCTCCTTTCTTAGGAACACAATGCACAGGGCTTACCCATTTACTATCAGCAATAGGATATATAATGCCAGCTTCAAGGAGTTTTAATACCTCATTTCTTACCACTTCCTTCATCTTAGGAATTAGACGGCGTTGATGTTCAACAACAGGCTTTGCGTCTTCTTCCATGTTAATGGCGTGTTGGCAAATAGTGGGAGAAATCCCCTTTAGATCATCAAGAGTGTATCCAATAGCTCCTCGGTGTTTCCTTAGCACTTCCAATAATCTTTCTTCTTCAATATCTGAAAGCTTAGAACTAATAATAACAGGATATGTTTTCTTATCATCAATGTAAACATATTTAAGATTATCAGGCAAAGGTTTTAAATCAAAAACCGGCTCTTCTTTTGGTGGTGGTGTGGTGCCCAAATCTTCAACTGGTAAATCATGCTTGAGAATGGGTTGCCGAAGAAAAACTTCTTCAAGCTCATTCCTCTCTTCCCTAAAGACCTCGCTTTCATGATCCTCCAAATGTTGCTGCAAAGGATCATTAGGAGCAAGAGCAATATATGCAAGCTTTTCAACTCTAAAGTCTTCATTAGGTAATTCAGGTTCATAAGGGACTTTAGTAAATTTAGAAAAGTTGAACTCATAAGATTCACCAGCGAATTTAGTAAAGATCTTTTCTTTCTTACAATCTATAATAGCACCACAAGTGTTCAAGAAAGGTCTACCAAATATAATAGGACAAGTTTTACTAGCAGCAGAACCAAGTACTAAAAAGTCAGTAGGATATTTAACCTTACCACAGAGGACTTCAACATCTCTAACAATTCCAATTGGAGAGATAGTTTCTCTATTAGCAAGCTGAATAACCACATCAATTTCTTCAAGCTCACAAGAACCAATTTCATGCATAATCTCCCTGTAGAGCTCATAAGGAATAGCACTAGAACTTGCACCAATATCACATAAACCATAATAGCAATGATCACCTATTCTAACAGAAAGCACAGGGACACTATTTTTCCTAGCTTTATTAGGATGTGAAACAATATAAGAAGCTTCTTCACAGAAAATGATGTGCCCATCTTCTACACTTTCAGTTACAAGGTCTTTAATTATTCCTACAGCAGGTTTAATAGTTATTTGCTCATCAGGTTCTGTCGGTTTCTTTGCACTTTTATTAACCACACTAGTTATGACAGAGTACTCCCTCACTTTAGCAGGAAAGGGAATTTTTTCAATATAAGCTTCAGGCAAAATGTGATCAACAGTATTAACCTCAACAGTCCTACCAATAGGCAATTTAGCTTTATCCTTATAAGGTTCATGATACTTATCAAAATTCTTTTTAGGCAATTCGAAATAGGAGGCAAAGGCTTTGTAAAAGTTCACAACAACTTGAGAGTCAAGACCATAAGCATTACTCATATCTTGAAAATTATCAGTATCCATAAAAGTTTTAATGCATTCGTAATCATATTTTATACCTGACTCTCTACCTTTGTCGCTTTCCCATCCTTCAGCATTCTCTTCAATGCGATCAAGAAGTTCCCATTTAAACTCTTCTTTATTGCTTGAAAATGACCAGGCACAAGCAGTATCCAACAAGGTTTTATCCTGAAAAGAAAGCCTTGCATAGAAATTATCAATAATAATATTACCTGGAAGTCCATGAACAGGGCATTTGAGCAATAATGACTTCAATCTCCCCCACGCTTGGGCAATACTCTCTCCATCATGAGGCCAAAAATTATATATAAGATTCCGATCCTTGTGGATTTCACTTGGAGGATAGAATTTAAAATAGAATAGAGGCACAATTTCTTCCCAAGTAAGAGACCGACTATTCTGCAGCAGTTTATACCAATGTGCAGCTCTCCCAGACAATGACAGAGAAAATAATTTCTTCTTCACCTTTCCCATTGTAATACCTGCACACTTAAACAACCCGCATAATTCATGTAAATATAACAAATGATCTCCAGGACGGGCAGTTCCATCATAGCGATTATCCATTACACGCTCAGCAATTTTAATAGGTATCTTATATGGGGTTACCTCCTCATCTGGCGCCTCATCAATTTCAATAGCAGTAGTAGTAGACTTTTTAAAGAGGTAATCAATAGATAGCCTCTCCATAATGAAATAAAATAGCAGACAGAAATAAAAACAGCACTTACAATAAAAGCTTCCCTTACCAATTCCACTTACCAATAGCGCTTCACTCCCCGGCAACGGCGCCAGAAAATAGTCTTGATGACCCACAAGTATAGGGGGTGTATCGTAGTATTTTCGATAAATAAGAGTGTCGAACCCAACGAGGAGCAGAAGGTGTTGACAAGTGGTTTCAATCAAGGATTCACTGTAAATGCTCACAGACAGGTTTTTAGTGGTTTTTGATAATGCAGAATAATAAAATACGAGTAAATAAAATGCGGTAATAATAATTGCAGCAAGTGGCCCAATCCTTTTTAGAGCAAAGGACAAGCCGGTGGTTCTACTTATGATGACCAAACGTTCTTGAGGACACACGGGAATTTAGTCAAGTGCTTTCGCTTCCTATAGCTGATTAATCTTCATTGTTTCGATAAGTGTTGTGTGGGTGAACCTATGCTAATGCACCGCCCTTCCTAGGACTAATACATACTTGTGATTATACCTCTCATAAGCATACCGCAAATACAAGAAAGTAATTAAGATAAATCTAACCACAGCCTTACACTCTGAGATCCTGCTATCCCTTATGCAATGATGTACCAAAGGGGGTTCAGGTTGCTGTCACTCCGGCAACCCCACAATTAGTAAACCAAATACACAATGCATTCCCCTAGGCCCTTAAAAGGTGAAGTGTCATGTAGTCGACGTTCACATGACACCACTAGAAGAATAACACCACAACTTAAGTATCAAACCAATAAATATTACTCAACATAGTTCACTACTA
Source organism: Puccinellia tenuiflora (assembly GCA_012064385.1). NCBI lineage: Eukaryota > Viridiplantae > Streptophyta > Magnoliopsida > Poales > Poaceae > Puccinellia > Puccinellia tenuiflora. The sequence goes on along the minus strand of QRDG01000434.1, from coordinate 350,398 downwards.
ACATCTAGACTTCTCCCATGTCCTCAAGAACTAAACGAACTACTCACAAGACATCATATGGATCATGATCAGAGGTGATATAATGATGAATAACAATCTGGACATAAACCTTAATTCAATGGTTTCACTCAATAGCATCAATCACAAGGGGTAATCAACACCGGGAAAGCTTCCCCTATGAACTAGACAAGATTCTACCCAAGATGTTACAGCGGAACGGAGTGGCGTGATGGGGATGATGGTGCTCAGTGGTGGAGATGATGATGATGATGATCCCGATGAAGCCTAGCTCGATGACGATGACGATGGCGACGATCTTCCCCCTCCGGGAGGGAATTCCCCCGGCAGATTTCTCCCTGCCGGAGAGCTTTTTCTCTCTCTCTGGTTTCCGCCTCGTGGCGGCGGCGGAATACCTCTCTATGACTCCTCCCCGTCTTAGGTTTTCGGGGTGAACAAGTATGCGAAGGGGGAGGCCTGTTGGTGGGCCAGGGCCTCCACACCACCTGGTGGCGCCGGCCAGGGGGGTGCCGCGCCACCACATGGTGTGGGCCACTGGCAGCCCTCCTCCGGCTCCCCTTTTGGCTCACGCCTTTATTTGCAAATATAAGGTCTTCTGTATTTGCTCCGGACTCCGTTGATCTTCAGAAATATGGTATCTTGACGGTCCTTTTTCCAGCAGAATTCAGCCTCCGGTGAATAATTCCCCAATGATCATGAAACATGCAAAATAGGTAAAATAACATAAGTATCACTTCTAAACACAAAATATATCAATGAATATTAGTAAATTATGATATAAAATAGTGATGCAAAATGGACGTATCAGCAGTGCAATGCTCCGTCGAAGGCAGTGCACTACCCAACCGAAGGCAGTGCACTGCCCTACCGAAGGCAGTGCACCACTACCCAACCGAAGGCAGTGCACTGCCCACTGCGCTACCGAAGGCAGTGCAGGCAATGCACTGCACAATCGAAGGCAGTGCACTGTCCCACAGAAGACACTGCAGGCAGTGCACTGCGCAACCGAAGGCAGTGTACTGCCCTACCGAAGGTAGTGCAGACAGTGCACAGTACACTGCGCAATCGAAGGCAGTGCACTGCCCAACCGAAGGTAGTACAGGCAGTGCACCGCCCCATCCGAGGCAGTGCACTACAAAAAGAGAAAAAAAAGAAGGCAATGCACTACCCCATCCGAGGCAGTGCACTGCAAAAAGAGAAGGCTCTCCACTACACTCTAAAAAACAGACAAGGCAGTGCAAACTATACACTCCGGGCAGTGCAAAAAAAAGTTTGCCGAAACATATCAACATGGGATCTAGTTTTGAAGGTCTCGACGCGACTAGTACAGCCGTGAAAACGGATCATGATTTGGACTTTCTGTTCGCAAGATATTTTGTTTTTCGTATTCGGATCTACGAAAAAAAGTGAAAAGCAACCAGCGCACACTCTTGGATTAACGCGTGGCAAGCAGGGAAGGACGCGCGGGGGAGAGGCAGGTCGCTCCTGCTTGCGCCACGTGCTGCGCGCGGAGACGACGTCGCGCGCCCTCCTGGAAAGGGCGCCCTTTTCTAGTAATTCCGAGGTTTAATCGAACCAGTAGGACTTTAAAATTAACAACGAGGTGCCCGTCAACGATCTCCAGCGCGTAACCGTCGATGAACGTGGATCTTCACACACTCAAACAAATACTTTTCCCCCAATGACGGGAAGGTTGTCAATCTTCCCGGTCTGCTGAAAACAAAACGGTTAAAACGTATGGTGAAGTGAACAAAATATGAAAATGGACCAGCGAGCAAGTGATGGTGGAAAGCAAGTAAACGGTGTTGTAATCAATGGAAAAAGATGGACCGGGGGCCATGGGTTTACTAGTGGTGTCTCTTCATAAGATAAAATACTCATATGACGGGTAAACAAATTACAGCTGGGCAATTGACAAGATTATGACACAAACTTAATCTAGCCAAATCAAAGATTTCATGGTAATATTTATGTAAGCGTCATGACAAATAAAAAAAACGTCATCCAACTGCATCATTGTCTAAAATGTCCACCTAGGGATCGCTATCCAGCGTGTCACCTATCAGTATTAAGTTGCAAGCAACAGACAATTGCATTAAGTATAGTTCATGATGTAAGCAATATTTATAATCACGAAGACATAAACACAGCTGTTTTACCCTTAGTAGCAATGGCACACTGATGCATGTAAAATGCATACATGAACTTTGCATTATAATTCTCATATTTCAATCATATTTGCATCATATAAGGGTTATATCATTGTTTTATAATGATTTTGGGGATAATTCACAGTTTCCCCATTTATTTGGAATTAACCCTGCACTGGCAGAAAACCCTATTTTCTATATTTTGATGTTTCAGGGACCCAAACGACGTCCAAATGAGCTGAAATTTTACGGGGATCATTATTTTGGAAGGAGGAAGACCTAGGTGCGAAAGAAGCAAACGAACGGAGGCTGGAGGGCCAAAATAGGGGGGCCCATGCGGCTATAGTACCAGGCCGCATGGGCCCACCTATTTCTACCCTCGTGGCCCCGTTTGCGTTGATCCTTCGCCCTGAAGCATCCTCGTGACCTAAAAATGCCTATACAAAAGGTCCCCCGACGTTTTCCAGAGGGAGGCGGCGGAGAAACACAAAACCAGAAACAGAGAGGCAGAGGGCTGCCGTCGGAGAAGATCGGAGGGGGGAAACGCCGCCGGAATCCACCTCCGGAGGGCTCCACCCCCCTCCGGCGTGTTCATCATCAACATCTACAACAAGATCATCTCCATCTCCCCCAACGACATCTCCACCGTCTCCATGATGAAGGGGAGTAGTCTTCATCGGGGCTGAGGGCTCATGCCGGTAGCTATGTGGTTTATCTCTCTCTCCCATGGTGTGATATTTATGTGATCATGAGCTTTGTAATCTAGTTGAATCCATAGATGTTACTCTTCATCATCTTATGAATTATGCTACTCAAGTGGTTTTATTGATGTGATTTCCGGAGTCACCTTTGTCCCATGGTGTGAAGTTGACAGTGTGTGCACCGTGTGTGGCTCTTAGGCTAAAGATTACATGAATACTTATCATGAGTTATTATTTGTGTTGGATGTCTCTATGATATTATGGTGTTTGTTAGTACTATCTTTGGATGCGGATAGTGACCGCATGAAGTGTCCATAGATGTGGAATACGACTTTAAGGTGTGCTTTTTGTAGCCCTACACATTGGATTGGTGTTCGTTATCCAACCAGAGGATAGTTCGGGGTAGCATAATGAGGAGGAAATATCTATGTATTCAATTATATTATTATTGTTGAGAGTGTCCACTAGTGAAAGTATGATCCCTAGGCCTTATTTCCAAGCACCGTTTATACCTTTGTATTGTCCTCTTGCATTGAAAAGGATTGGGACACTTTCACATTCTTGTTGTGTTACATTAAACTTCCATCCATTAAATCAACCATTTTGTTCTTTAAACTTGTTTAGTGAATAATCAACTAAAACTTGTGACACTTTAGTTGTAGGGAATAGATAACTTTTCCTTCTTGCTCCTGCGGATCGATACCCTTCTTCCACATTGAGAGGTGCTACAGTGATACCCTGATCTTGGGGGTTATCAAGTACTTTTCTGGCGCCGTTGCCGGGGAGCATAGTGCTTAAGTTTCTATTCTTATTTGCACTAGATATTTATTTTCAGTTTTGCATATACTCTAGTTTACTTTCAGTTTTGCATTTAGTTTAGTTTTACTTTCAGTTTTAGATTTATCAAAAAAACAAAAAAAATTAAAAAAATGGAAAACTATTCTAAAAATGCCTAGAAAGTTGCTCGATTTAGAGAATCATATGAAGGGAAAAGATTGGGAATGTTCATGGGGGTTATAGATATAATTGCTAGTAAACTGCTTAATTGTCATAAGGAAGAAACTTGTTGCTCTGGATACCGTAGACACTTTGAATTCCAATGCCCTTCCAATAAAGTTGAACCTGTTATTGCAACTTATCATACAGGAAATTATGCTCACTTAGGGATGAAAGAAGTAGAGCAATTCGTTCTTTTCACGGGGGCATATGAATTAAACACCTTCATTGATGAACATGAAACCTGGCCTATAGCTTCTAAATGTAAAGTTACTATCACTAATCTCCTTAATAAATGCATAGATGAATTTGATGAAAATATCTATGTTGTTGACACAAGGAAGAGATATGCCCAAGGAATATCTAATGTTTTGCAGGAAGAAGATGACAAAAGCCTAAGCTTGGGGATGCCCATGTAGCCCTAAGGGGAGGACAATGAAGAGCAAGAAGATGATGAACAACTAGAGACTGAAGAGAGGAAACATCCACCTTCACCACCTATGGATGAGGGTAACACTCAAAATTTGGCTGATGATAAACTTTGCTTTTATGATTCTGATGATGCTTTTGAAGAGATAATTAAACCAATGGGAGTTTGTTCGCATAATAGTGATGGCAATGCTATTAGCATGAATTCTTTGAACACCATTATTCCTAATGCTATGGAAAAGTCTAAGCTTGGGGAAGCTAATTTATATGAAAATGATCTTTTTAGTTCCCCAGATTTGGAGAAAAAAATTTACCTTGATAATACTTTGTCTCCTATATGTGATAATTCTAAGGATATTTGTGATATTCTAAAACCACCTACTGAAAGTATTCCATTTGAAATACCTACAGAATATATTAAAATGGTTATGGATGAATGTTATGCAGGGGATGGAACAATCCACCCACATGATCACTTGTTGAAATTTACAGAACTTTGTGAGCTGTTTAAGGTTGCAGGTTTATCAAGGGAAGATGTCATGAGGAAATTATTTCCATTTTCACTTAAGGGCAAAGCAAAGATGTGGTATAGGATGCTGGATGATCCCCCTTCGAATTGGAAACAGCTTGAATATCTCTTTTACTCTAAGTTGTATCCTCTTCATGAAGTGCATCTAGATAGGTGTTACATTTTCAATTTTTATCCTCATGATAGAGAAAGCATTGCTCAAGCTTGGGGAAGACTGAAAGCGTTAATACTCAAATGTCCTAACCATGAGCTTCCTAAGGAAATAATTATTACTAATTTTTATGCAAGGCTTTCAGGTCATTATAAGGATCATCTGGATGCCTATTCAGGAGGTTCTTTCACAAGCAAGAAGGTTGAAGATAAATGGGATATTCTTGAAACAATTCAACGCAATACTGAAGATTGGGATAACGACAAAGGTAAAGAATCAGGTATAAACTATAAGTATGATTGCATTGAGTCTTTCAGTAAAACTACTAGTTTCCATGAGCTCAGTGCTAAATTTGGTCTTGATTCTCAAATTATTGTTGATTGCTGTAAAACTTTTGCTTCTCATATTTATATTCCTAAAGAGAATTGGGACATGTATCATGAACCTTCTAAAGACACTTGCTTGGAAACCGAAACTGTTATTGATGATTGCAATAAACATGCTCAAACATCTGAAAGTACTATTCCCTATAAGCATGTTAATTATTGTGGAGCACTTAGACCTTGTGAAAATAATAAAATTGAAGAGGAATATTGTATTCATCATAGGAATGAAAAAACTACAACATGGTACAGCGCTCTAAGTGATCTTGCTAAAAAGGTTTGTGACACCTATCCTTTTATTTGTGAACTTTGCTATAAAGAGGGTCATTTCAAATTCCAATGCTCAGATTCTAATGTAAGTACTGCGAGAGAATTTTGTGATAACATGATCACTCCTAATCAGCATGATGAACTTACATTATTTTTGGGGTGTGAAGAGTTATCAAGAAAAACTTCTTCGTTAGATATGAGTGCTTTTGATATGAATAGCGTGTTGCATGGATGTTATCTCTATTGTGTTAATAATTGCCATGACAACACTTACATTCAAAATATTATAAAAGATGGAATGGCTTTACCAAAATATGAAAGGACTAATGTTTGCCTTACTCTTATTAATGAAAAGTAGGAATCCCTTTCTTCTATTGTTTCTAACAATAAACCAGGGTATGTGGAGAAGCCTCCTTTCAAGCTTCTCCCTCCTGAGAAGGGAAAGAAGAAGAAGAGGAGGAGTAAAAGGATAGAGGAAACGGTATCTTCCCATAAGCATGTTGCTCCTATTATAGTTGTTGCTAATGAGTCTGATTTCGATGATGATCCTATGCATGTTACTTATAGTAGTGATCATGATTGGGAAAAGCATAGTACTTTTGATATTGAAAATCTTTTGGTACTAATCCTGAAAATGATGATGCTAATAATTACAATCATCCTCATGAAACTTGTCATAGTTTTGGAAGGATTACCCAAAACCATCCAATTAATATACAACTTGTCTATCATGTTTGAGTTCTTTACAATGATGCTATTGCCATTGCTATTAATAAGAAGAACTTTGCTTATGTGGAAGATATTGATACTTTTATGCATATGGATCATGATAAGAATGTTTCATGTGATAGCTATATTGTTGAGTTTATCAATGATGCCACTGAAAGCTTTTATGAGAGAGGGAGACATGATTTCATTTATCTCAAAAATATTAAGTCTTCTCTCTTTTTGTTGAAAATTTTGAAGTCGCACTCGCTTTGGCTTCCTATGCTAGTCACTTTGTGCTTTATTGATTTATTTTCTTACAAGATCCCAATGCATAGGAAGTGGGGTAGACTTATATGTGTTTCATATTTTTCTCTTGATGCTCTCTTTTGCATTTCAATTCTTATTCCTATGTGAGCATCATTAAAACTATTATGTCTAGCTAAAAGACTATAAAGAAAGCGCTTTACGGGAGGCAACCTGGTTGTTTTTATTTTCTTTGTGTCCTCTTGCTGTAACAAGAGATTGTTTTCTTAGCTTAGTTTCTAGGATTTTTAATAAAGTGCCAAGTTTACCCATTTTGGTTTGAAAAAGTTGCTATTTCTATTCGGAGATTTTATTCCTGCACGGAGTCTGTGAACAGTTTTATTTTTCATTCTTATTCTGTAATTCCAAATGAGCTGAGATTTTTACTGTAACTGAAATTTTTCATCCTCTGTATGCCTTAATTTTTTCAGAATTTGTAGATGAGTTTAAGTAGGACAGAAAAATACGTTTTGTTGCTGCTATTTTTCTGGACAGATTCTGTCCCGTATTGTTTTATGCTTGTTTTGAACTTTAAGTTGAATCTTTTTGATCCAATTGAGTTTATGAGTAGGCATAAAACATTATACACTTTCTGGACATTCGTATGTATTTTAGTCGATGGATTATATGCAGCAAGAAACCTACTTATTTATCTCTACTAACGTCACCCCACAGAAAAAAAACGGGAGAAACAGTGTTTTGAAGTTTTTTTTCACAGAGATTGGAGGAGATGCACCATGAGTTATCCAAGGATGGTAAAAACCATAAGCTTGGGGATGTGGAGAACGTCCCCACTGAACCAACACACTCTCGGTTTGCACACGTCTAACTTCTGTTTTTCTATCAATGCACTTTATCGCATAAACTTGGAGCGTCTTTTATTTGTTTGTTATGATAGTCTAGATTTTTATTTTGTGAGACCACCACACTTTCATTTATATATGAGAAAGCTACTGGAAATATGGGTTGAAATATATTGCATGCCTATATTGTATTGGGAAAAGGAATGTCTAAGTTGATTTTTAATGACACATATAGTTGCATGATTCATGAGCTTCTTTATGAGTAATAATTTGCAAATGTTTTATCATGAGCTATATTTTATTCATGTTTTGATGACTGTATGTTATTTCAACTTGTTTGACATAAATTAGTTAGTTCTATGGACACTCATGCATGCATCTAGATGGTCATCTTTCTCCCTTTTGCTAGCCCAAAAATTCCAACAAGTAAAAACTTGTTTCCAACACCTTCAACCAAAGTTTTTCCAGTGAGTCCACCATATCTACCTATTAGCTTTATGCTATTCCAAGTATGTTTATCATGTTATTTGTGTTATCTATACCTCTAAATGAAAATGATTATGTTATTTATTGTAATGGGAAAAGTTGGTTAAAAAGCTCTCGCGAACTTGATGCACACTTTACTTTTATAGCATTTAATAAACATGAACTATTGTGATTAATATTATGATGATAGTGGCTTGATAAATGTTTAAGGTTGGGAGTTAGCCCATATGTGTTGTCACATGCAAAGATTTCAGCATGTTCCATCATTTATTCAGTTGATATCATGTACTTTTGTTTATGGATGCCTATCATGGTGAAATAATGTGGAAATAGAGTAAGTTTAAATGAGTTTGTATAAATGGTTAGAGAGAAACCTGGGCCGCTAATCTAAGCCATGCATCATTCATGGTGGAAATTTACTTACATGCTATTTTGAACTTTCTGTGATACACCCCACAATAAAAAGCTATATCAAGTGGTAAATAAAGAGGGTGTTGAGGTTGTTCATTATGTTTGTTTATCTTGTTGTTTTGATGTGGGCTTGATCCATATCATGGGACAAGAGGTACCCCAGTTGAGGCTCTTGATAATATCATTATTACTTACAATGATAGATAACTTAAACTTGCTTGGTTTCCCAAGTTGAGTAATCATGGTGTAGGTACTTGTATTCAAGGGGCATGAGACATCTAACCTTTACTTTATCAAGGCCAATACTCATATTTGCTTTCACATTAAACTTTAATCATTCAAGATGCTATGATAGGGGAATGAGAGCTTGACACCAAGTATTACCATTGTTGTGGTATTGTCGAATCTAGCCGCGGCAGGGGTGCCATCGAGCTAGGTAGAGAGAGGGGTTTTGGAGACGTGGGGTGTTCCGACAACGGGGAGACAAAGGGTTTACCCAGCTTCGGATCTCGCAACGGTGGCGAAACCCTACGTGCTGCTATAATTCACTATAAGGCAATATCGCCGAGTTACAATGGATTGGGATTGAGAGCGTGGCCTAAGGCGTCCCGTAGGCCGGCTTATAAAGGCGTCCGGACCTAGGGCTTACAGGAGGAAACCTAACCGACTAGGTACATAGTCCTACTCTAATCCGGCTTGGGCCCTGCCTTGTGGGCTAAGTCTTCCGCAATGCAGGCCGGCTTCTGGAGCCTTCCCTTATCCGGATGGGCCTCCTGCGCTTCAGCACACTGGGCCGCCCGGTTAAGCCGGATTCGGCTTACCACCACTATGGGCCACCCTGGTAAGTCTTCTCTGTGAGGATATCTGTTCGGCATAACCCCAACAGTAGCCCCCGGAAAGCTTCAAGAACTTCAGCGGCTGGCTTCAATCTTCCGGCAATGTGCTGTCCGGGAAATTCATCATCCGTCTTCAGTCTTGGAGCATTCCCAGAAACCTGAAATCATGTCGAACAGCTTTATCGATTTTAATTGCGCCGGCTTTGTATGCCGAAAAGCACTTGAGCGTGTAACGACACGCGTCCGCCGATTTGACAGTTATGTCAGTCCCGGCAGTGTGAGTGGAGGAGCATCTTCTGAATGCAGGGGCTAGTTTCCGTTTTTCCTGCGTTGGAAACGAGGCGTCGGAGGGAAGCCAGCGTCTCCAACGGCTTGATCCCGTGACACGTGGCGAGAAACCCGGCTCCTGACCGTTGCACATATCTTGGCGCAACGCTATAAATGGCGACCGCATCGTCTCCACCGCGATCCCCACGCCATTCGCAACCCTAGATCCAACTCTCCTCCAGATCTCATCTCCTCTCCCGAGCTCAAACTCCTCCGTTTCTTCCTCGATCTCCATGGCATCGAGCGCTCCAAGCTCTCCAGCGATTGCCGTAGCGACGGCCGTTCCGGCTCCGGCGATGGGAGGCGCCACATCCACAGCCGCCGCCGCCACTTCGGAGCCATCCGCCGCTACATCTGCTCCTTCCTCGTCTCCGGTGAGCACCACCGCTGCTTCGGGCCACGATGCGGTTGCCTTGGCAAAAGCCGCAGCCGAAGCCGCTGCCACGATGGCTTCTGCTGCCGCAACCGCCGATGCCGCCATCGAAGATGTAAGCGTTGGCGAGGAGGAGGAAGAAGAGGAAGCCGGCAACAGCAAGGACGCAGCCAACAACCCGTCCCACAAATGGGCCTGCTCGGTTGTTGATGAAGTCGAACTGAAGGGGATGGAGGCCGACGAAGCCATTCTTCCAACTTCGGAATCTGCGCCGACTTGGCGATCCGCCTTCGGCGATCCTGCTCCCACTCCCATCAACGACGAGCGGGTACTTCTCTCTTCCCATGTCATTAGGGGATTTTCCTTGCCGCCTTCGGCTTTTCTAGTAGATCTCCTGGACCATTACGACCTCCAGCTTCACAACATTACCCCGAACAGTTTGCTGTACATCTCCGGCTTTGTAGCACTGTTCGAAGGCTATTTAGGCATAAAACCTAGGTTAGACTTCTTCGAACGATGCTTCTTAGTTAAGAGGCAAACTATCAACAAGGAGCTGCTGGTGGCTGGCACAATCAGCTTCAACTGCCGCTGAGATATCGACTGGTACCCTCAAGTGCCAATCGTTGATTCGTCAAAGGGATGGGTGTCCACCTTCTTCTACTGTAAGGACGTGGCGTCTCCAAACCAGCTGTAGGGGCTTGCCCCATTTACAGACGAAGCCGGCACGCCGCTGCCCTCCTGGAAGAAGAAGCCGTCGAGTGGAATGCCGGCAGAACACGCCGCCATTCAAGCTCGGATTGCACAATTGACGTCCAACACTCCTCCCTTGACTGGGGAGGACACCATCATCTGCTGGATGAAGAGATGAATCCAGCCCCTCCAACACCGTGCTCGGCTTTTATGCGAGTACACGGGTAACTCTGATCCCATGCGGATCAACGAGAAAGACCTGGAGCAGAGCCTTTTTGAGGCTCGTTTCAACAAACTCATCAAAGCCCGGCCTGGAGAAGGCCGGCAATACGAAGAATCATTGCCGATGTTTACGGCGACCAACCCTCCCCCAAAGGTACTTTGACCAACCAAAGTTCAATTCTTTGAGAGATTCGGGTTTGCTTTTGTCGAACTAACATGTAATATGTCAGATCCCTGGGATCACCGACGTCCGCCCTGCTGGCAAGCCGTCGTCTAGCAAGGCGCCCACGCGGCCCATCTCCTTTTCCTCGGCTACCGCAGAAAGCCGAAAGAGGAAGGGCCAGTCGACCACGAGCAGCGCTAAGTCGTCAGAAGATGACGATGCACTCGCTGGGCTCAATATCCCCAGCAAAAAGTAAGTCGACTGATAACATCTCCTCCTTCCGTTGCAGCAATGCCGGATTTGTTAAACTTCATCTTTTACCCTTGTAGGATAAAGAAGGGCGCTCCGTTGAAAATAAAGACGGTCGCCACGAGGAAGAAAGCCTCTCCTGCCATCCCTCCACCAACTCCTTCAATTCCAGAGCCGAACCCAACAGAGGAGAACACACGCACCATGGTGACGGCTCCACCTGTTGGGAGAGCCGGGGTTATTCCCCCCACACAATGGACGGAGATGACGGGGAAAGTGACTGAAACCTCCTCTCCAAGGGCTGAAGCTCCGGCTAATGATGCCCCAATCTTTCCCCCTATCAAAGCCGAAGCCTTCGACGAGGAGGGGCGCATCAAACCGGAATTCATGAGCCGGTTCATGAAGGCACCTCGGCTTCCCCGGAAGAAGGGAACAACCGTCCGGGACGACGAGCCGGATCACACCAAGGCCTATGACACCTTTGATGTCATAGAGATTCTTGAAGATCAGCAGAACTACTTTGCTGATAGCTTTGAGGCCGGCATGACGCTTCTCCGCGAGCACTACCAGGTAAAATATCTTACCCAGTAGCCCCCGAGCACTATGCCGGGTTACGTTATTAAAACTAGCCGTCATAGTAATCCGAATTAATGCGCATGCATACACTTAGTCCCCTAGCCATGAAATGTCGTCATGCAGCCACCTTAACTTGTAAATATAGCTTTAGGCTTTTAGCAATTCCTTACGCAGATACACCGAAAAATTGGCGCTGAAATCATCAATTCTTTGGGTGTGCGAAATCAGGAGATGCGTCGGCTTAAGACTGAACTGGCGGACAAAGACGCCATCATCGAAGGGCTTGAGGCAGACCGGGTTCAATATCAAGGTGACAATGCCGAATCCTTAACTTTGAGTTCCAGGCTTGTTTTTATACTGCTGACACTTTGTCTTTCAGATGCCATCATCAAAGCCAAGGAACTTGCTGAGAACGCCGGCATTGTCGACCAGCTCCGTGATGAAAACATTGAGCTGAATAAGCTCAACCAATCAATGGCGGCGGAGCTGGAGGTGGTGAAGAAAAACCTTGCCAAAGCCGAACAGATCCTGGAAACAGAGAGGCAAAGTCACAAGGATGCCCTCAACGAAGTCCAGGATCGGCTCGACAAGCGCCTCGATGAATTGTTGGCCATCGACAACCAGCTTCTAAGTGAGTTTCGACAAAACGTAAACTCATTGGTTTCTGTCTTAGCCAAATATAGCTAAACTTCGCCTTTTTTGCAGCTCCGGCGGGTTATGGCCACGAGCTGACGGCGGAGAACCGGCTTGACCGGATACTGGAAGTAGGGGAGCTCATCCCGAAGATTCTTGCTTCGGGAAAAGAGCTTGCCGAGAAGTTCTTTCCCGGCAACCCCGAGCCCCCGGCGAACCTTGCCAGCTTGGAGGCTGAATTGGCCGAAGCAGCTTCATTCTTCAATGAACGGCTTCGATCCAGCGCTCGCGGAGGTGCCAAGATGGCCTTGGGCTTGATGATGGCACATTACCCGGAGGCAGAAGCATGGCGAGTGGCATCCGGCTTCCCCCTTGAGAAGGAGGACGGCACGCCGCTGGACGACCAAGATCGAAAGAAGATCCTTCGCTCCGTCTCCGGCTATGCCAGTAAGATTGCCAATATGGTCTCCCTGACCACCATCTTCAAGGAAATGCCGTGCCCACCAACCCCGGTGCAATCAGATGATGACAATGAGGAGGCGGAGAAATCGTCATGAGCCGAATTTGCTCGCTGAGCCGGCTGTCCTGAAAATGTAATAAGCATGTAAAGCCGTCTAAACAATGTATATGTCTAGGAACTAAGCCTTTTGCTGTATGTTAATCAGCTTTTATTTTTGCGAACTTGCAATTTTTATGCCTCAGTTTATTCTGGCCTTGACACCTTAGCCTTTAAGCGCCGGCAAACCTATTGCGAAGCTAACTCACTGAGTAACAGGGTACACAATGACCAATCTGTTTAGACTCAGAACGAGTGCCGCCTTTCGGTGCCGAAACACTTTGAAGCAACCCGGCGCAAAAAGCTAGCAGATAAACATTAATTTGGCAAAACGTCGATTTTTCATCACCTTAAGGCGGATTCAACATGAAAGAGTTTACCAACTAGCAATACAGGCAATTTCGGGTAAACAGATAATAACAATAAGATCATAGGGAAATAAAGGATGGTGCAGATTCTCGAATTCGACATGAGAGAAACCAATTTTTTTTTCATGATCACATTGACATGGTTACAATAGAATTTGCTAAGTGTAAAAAGGACGTAGATGAGCGATATTCCACGGACGTTTCGTCTCATCTAAGTCGTCATCTACATGCCTTTTCCTCTTGCGACCTTTCTTCCTGGGATCTTTCTTTGAATCCCTTAAGTCGAGGAGATAATATGACCCGTTTTTCAGAACTTTGCTGATAACGAAAGGTCCTTCCCATGGCGGGGATAATTTGTGTTGCCGGCTTTGCGCAAGCCGAAGCACTAAGTCGCCCTCTCGAAAAGATCGATTCCGCACTCTACGGCTCTGGTAGCGACGCAGATCTTGTTGATAGATGGCGGATCTTTGGAGAGCTAGCTCTCTTTCTTCTTTGAGGATATCTAAGCCGTCTTGACATGCTTCTTCTGCGTCCTTTTCGACATAGGCTGCGACTCGAGGCGAATCGTGGATCATGTCGAATGGGAGCACCGCTTCTGCACCATAGACAAGGAAGAAAGGGGTGAAGCCGTTTGATCTGTTTGTGGTAGTACGAATACTCCATAAGACCGCCGGCAATTCATCAACCCAAGCGCCGGCTGCTCGATGCAAAGGAGTTTCAAGCCTCGGCTTAATACCTTGCAGAATAATGCCGTTAGTGCGCTCTACCTGTCCATTGGATTGCGGGTGTGCCACCGATGCCACATCGAGTCGGATCTTTGATCGGCTACAAAACTTCGATAGCTCACCGACGGCAAAGTTTGTGCCATTATCAGTGATAATGCTATGCGGTATGCCGAATCAAGTTGTAATCTCGACGATGAACTTTGTAGCTGTAGCTCCGTCGAGTTTCTTGATGGGCTTTGCCTCCACCCACTTTGTGAATTTGTCGACCGCCACGAGCAGGTGAGTTAAGCCTCCTCTTGCCGTCTTGAAGGGTCCCACCATGTCGAGCCCCCAGACCGCGAACGGCCAAGTAATAGGGATCGTTCGGAGCTCCTGAGCCGGCAAATGAACCTGCCTTGCGTAGCACTGACATCCTTCACAAGTTTTGACGATGTTGATAGCATCCTCCTTAGCCGTTAGCCAGAAGAATCCGTGCCGAAACGCCTTGGCGACCAACGCCTTTGCCGCCACGTGATGCCCACATTCGCCGGAGTGGATTTCCTCCAGGATTTGCCGTCCTTCTTCTGGAGAGACGCATCTTTGAAAGATGCCGGATGTGCTCCGTTTGTAAAGTTGTCCGTCAATAATCGTGTACGCCTTTGCTCGGCGCTCAATTTGACGGCTCAACACCTCGTCGTCCTTGGGCAGTTTCTTATTAATCAAGAAATCAAGGTATGGCGTGGTCCAATCTGGGGTTACCAAGCACACTTGAACTGATTCTGCCGACAAGGGGTAATCTTCGTCGCCACCTTTGATGGACGGCTTGTAAAGGTGGTGGAGAAATACGTCTGGTGGCACTGCCTTTTTCCTGGAGCCTATTCTGGCCAAGGCATCAGCAGCTTCATTGTCATCTCGAGAGATATGTCGAACCTCTAAGCCGGCAAAACATCGGCCGAATTCATCGATTGTTCTCCTGTATTCCGCCATTGTGGGACTTTTTGTGTCCCAGCACCCATCAAGTTGCTGCGCAACTAGGTCCGAGTCACCATAGAAGGTCCTGCAATCAATAACTTAAGTAGAATAGTTTGGAGGATAGATGAAACTTATGCATGTTTTACCTCTACTCATTCATATATCATTTCCAAAGTGTCCACCTTTTATATTCAGATTTTCATCTTCATTCTATGACCTATGTAGGATGTTCTTACTTATCATATTGCATACATGTGGTCCATATTACTATCTTTTATGTTACACTTTGTGAACTATCATTGAACATCCTTGCATTGAATACTTGATATCACTTTATAAACTATTTGCATATTGCTACTTCTTTGAATAATGAATCATTTAACTTTATGTAGCAGTAGCAATCATCTTTTATATCCATGTTGTTATTATATTGCAAAGTTCATGTTAGTTTTATCACTTTATACTCGAGGACGAGCATGAGTTAAGCTTGGGGATGTTGATGCATGTAAAATGCATACATGAACTTTGCATTATAATTCTCATATTTCAATCATATTTGCATCATATAAGGGTTATATCATTGTTTTATAATGATTTTGGGGATAATTCACAGTTTCCCCATTTATTTGGAATTAACCCTGCACTGGCAGAAAACCCTATTTTCTATATTTTGATGTTTCAGGGACCCAAACGACGTCCAAATGAGCTGAAAATTTACGGGGATCATTATTTTGGAAGGAGGAAGACCTAGGAGCGAAAGAAGCAAACGAACGGAGGCCGGAGGGCCAAAATAGGGGGCCCCACGCGGCTACAGTACCAGGCCGCGTGGGCCCACCTATTTCTGCCCTCGTGGCCCCGTTTGCGTTGATCCTTCGCCCTGAAGCATCTTCGTGGCCTAAAAAGGCCTATATAAAAGGTCCCCCGACGTTTTCCAGAGGGAGGCGGCGGAGAAACACAAAACCAGAAACAGAGAGGTAGAAGGCTGCCGCCGGAGAAGATCGGAGGGGGGAAACACCGCCGGAATCCACCTCCGGAGGGCTCCACCCCCCTCCGGCGTGTTCATCATCAACATCTACAGCAAGATCATCTCCATCTCCCCCAATGACATCTCCACCGTCTCCATGATGAAGGGGGAGTAGTCTTCATCAGGGCTGAGGGCTCATGCCGGTAGCTATGTGGTTTATCTCTCTCTCCCATGGTGTGATCTTTATGTGATCATGAGCTTTGTAATCTAGTTGAATCCATAGATGTTACTCTTCATCATCTTATGAATTATGCTACTCAAGTGGTTTTATTGATGTGATTTCCGGAGTCACCTTTGTCCCATGGTGTGAAGTTGACAGTGTGTGCACCGTGTGTGGCTCTTAGGCTAAAGATTACATGAATACTTATCATGAGTTATTATTTGTGTTGGATGTCTCTATGATATTGTGGTGCTTGTTAGTACTATCTTTGGATGCGGATAGTGACCGCATGAAGTGTCCATAGATGTGGAATATGACTTTAAGGTGTGCTTTTTGTAGCCCTACACATTGGATTGTTGTTCGTTATCCAATCAGAGGATAGTTCGGGGTAGCATAATGAGGAGGAGATATCTATGTATTCAATTATATTATTATTGTTGAGAGTGTCCACTAGTGAAAGTATGATCCCTAGGCCTTATTTCCAAGCACCGTTTACACCTTTGTCTTGTCCTCTTGCATTGAAGAGGATTGGGACACTTTCACATTCTTGTTTTGTTACATTAAACTTCCATCCATTAAATCAACCATTTTGTTCTTTAAACTTGTTTAGTGAATAATCAACTAAAACTTGTGACACTTTAGTTGTAGGGAATAGATAACTTTTCCTTCTTGCTCCTGCGGATCGATACCCTTCTTCCACATTGAGAGGTGCTACAGTGATCCCCTGCTCTTGGGGTTTATCACACACCATCGACCTTGCATGTTTCTGCCACTCAAGCGCTAGCACAAAAAGGGCACAAACCTACGATCTAGCATAAGTACTATCTTTTAGAGATACAAACACTCCCTTGGCCAAAGTAATTACGCACATCGGAGAGCATGCAAGAACATAAATCAACATATAAGAATCATGCACAATCTGATCATAACTTCATAATCCATCGGATCCCAGCAAACACATCATATAGCATTACAATAATCAATTTTGATCATGTTAAGCAGCTCACAAGATCATAAACAATGAGGCACAAGGGATAGAGACAACCATCTAGCTACTATCATGGACCCGTAGTCCAAGGTGGAAATACTCACACATCATCCCGGTGGAAGGCATGGCGATGAAGAGCCCTCCGGGATCGATCTCCACTCCGGTAGGGTGCCTGGATCAGCTTCAGAATTGATGACCCACAAGTATAGGGGATTAAGCCCGGCAATCGGGTCGGGTTTGGCCGGGTCGAGCTCTTCCAGACCCATGCCCGATTGACTAATGGGCGAGAGTTTCTGCCCACGACCCTGCCCATGGGTCAGATTTCGGACCCATGCCCGAACCCGACGGGTCGCCCGACCCGACGGGTCGCCCATCGGGTCTTCATACAACATCTTAAAAATGACCATTTCAGCATCAAATATGATCATATTAAGTGTTTAAATACATCAGTATATCAATATGATCATATTCAAGTGTAAAAACGCATAAGGACATCAATATCATCAAATTATCAATCAATAGATCAATTCGCAGCCACACAAATTAGTTGCATAGTCTCACACAAATAAGTAGTTGCACAGTCTCATACAAATAACTAGATAAGCATTACACAAACAAAAACAGTCTGATTATCTCACACAATTTGGTGTCCAGCATTACAACTAGTTCACGATCAGGAAGGCAAATAGGAAGCAACAAGCAGCAGCCAGACAGCACTCGGCACCAGCTTGCTCCTTACTTCTTTATTCTTCGGTTAAGATCGAAACACTTTCATCCTGAAAATTACAAGAAGCAACCTATATGAGAATACTTTATACAACCAAACCATGTGTGACGGTATGAGTATAAGTGTATAATTACCATTGGTTCTTCTTCATCATCAAGAACAGATTGAAACTCCGCAAAGAGGGTAGAATTGCAATCCCCTAATACAAATATAGAAATAACACACAATAAGAACATAACATGGTGCATGAAAAACAGAAATACAATTTAACTAGCTGATTACCTAACATGTCGGCGCGAGACCAAGCTTGCA
This sequence comes from Puccinellia tenuiflora, assembly GCA_012064385.1. Classification (NCBI taxonomy): domain Eukaryota; kingdom Viridiplantae; phylum Streptophyta; class Magnoliopsida; order Poales; family Poaceae; genus Puccinellia; species Puccinellia tenuiflora. The sequence continues at coordinate 332,180 of QRDG01000434.1, read as the reverse complement.
TACACATAAGGGCTTCAGCCATATTTGGAGCAAGCGAACTACGGTGTGCACTAAGTACTCTACCGCTAGTACTAAAGGCAGATTCTGACGCCACAGTTGTTACGGGGATAGGCAATATATCATGAGCCATTCTTTGCAAAGTAGGATACTTGATACCTCCAAATTTCCACCAGCTAATGATGTCCAGCTCTTCACCTGTTATCGGGATAGTTGGTTCTTCCAAATACAAGTCTAATTCAGTCCGCACACGAGAAGCACTCACAACAGGCTGCGAAGACATATATTGAGAAAATATCTTCAAGGCTTCATCTTCTCCAACTCTACCTTGGGGGGCAGCAGTACTACCAAGGTGAGATGAACTCCCAGCATCCTCACCAGCCCGGTATTCTTCCAACAAATCAACCATCAATTGCCTAATTTTTTCCACTTCCCTAGTTGCATGTTCATATCCATATAGAGAGCCAAACAAAGCTTGCAGCATATGTAGCTTATATCTAGGATCAAGGACTGTTGCAACAGCCATAAGTCCGTGAACATCTTTCCAATATTTCTCAAACTTTGATTTCATTTCGTCGGACATCTTTTGAATGAGAGGATCATTACTAGTAGAATATCCTTCCTGGTGCAAACCATCTTTTCCTTCTGGGCCTCATGCATAAGCAAAATATCCTTCCTGGTGCAAACATAGAAAGTAACACACAGTAAGAGACTAGCTACCATGCATGGCTAGCAAATAAATAAAGCAGGATCAACCATGGACAGAGAATTTAACTAGATGGTTACCTAATGGTATTCCTTGTGACCAGCTTGAACAAGGGCTGTAATGACTTGCAAAATTTCCGAAACAAAGCATGATCAACCATCGATAAAGGATATTCATGAACACATATCATCAATGCAAGATCCTTCCTAGCAACATCTTGGTTAAAAACTCCATTGTTATCTAAATTGACACTCCCATTAGCACCCTCAGACAAGCGTAATTTCTGTTGCTTTAGACCTACAGGTGCACACTTGGCAGAACATGATTTCAAATGATTGCTTAAATGTTTAGTGCCACCAGTACTTGATGCACTAAGCCATTTTTTACAGTACATGCATTGAGCTTGCCACTTCCCTTGCAGAAATTCTTTAGTAAACTCATCCCACACGGGAGATGTAAGCTTCCTCTTTCCCCCAACTCTATTAGATCCACTAGCATCAGCACTAGTACCTTGTGTTGATGAGTCAACATGAGCACTGCCAGCCACAGCCGAGCTATCCACTGCCGGCTGCGAAAGATTTTCCTCCGGCGAAGCCATTCGAAGATCCTGCTATACCAGAACAAGAACAGTTCATATTTTGAGGATTTACTGCTGTACAGGGACCCTGGCAGGGAGAAAATGCACCTCAACGACGGCAAGGAGTCGGGGATGGTAGCGATTCGGTGACGGCGGAGTCGGGGACGGCGGCGTCGGGGACGGCGGCGTCGGGGCGGCGTCGAGTTGGGGACAGCGGCGGGCGGCGTCGAGTTGGGGACAGCGGCGTCGGGGCCGCGCCCAGTTGGGGACGGCGGCGTCGAGGACAGCGGCGTCGGGGCGGCGTCGAGTTGGGGACGGTGGCGTCGGGGATGGCAGCGTTGGGGACGGAGCGTGAGCGTCGCCGGGCCGCCTGCTAGGGGATGGACGGACGGGGGAGCTAGGGGATGGACGGACGGGGGAGCTACCGAGCTAGGGGACGCCGGGACGGACGGGGGAGCGCATCGCGAGTGTGAGGGAGGCCGGCGGCGGCTCGAGTGGGGAGGGGAGAGGGGAGTGGCTGAGTGGGGATTGGGGAACTGGGGACTGGGAGTGGGATGCCTAGGGTTAAGGCAGTGCCGCAGTGCATATTGGGCTGGGCTGGCTAGCCCTTGTTGAATTGGTAGTGGGCTATGTTCATTTCTTACCAGTGGACCCCACATGTCAGCTAATCGGGCGACCCATCGGGTTGCCCATGGGTAAACATGTCCGCCCATACCCTGCCCACGACTAATCGGGTCGCCCATGGGCGAGACCCACGGGTGAAGATAGCGACCCATACCCTGCCCATTAGGGTCGGGTGCCCATGGGCGGACGTGCCCATGGGCGAAATTGCCGGGCTTATAGGGGATCTATCGTAGTCATTTAGATAAGTAAGAGTGTCGAACCCAACGAGGGGCAGAAGGTGTTGACAAGTGGATTTCAGCAAGGTTTTACTGCAAGCACTAAAAGAGAAATGTTTTGGAGTTTTGATATAAAGAACAAATAAAGAACAAGTAAATAAAAGAGTGCTACAATAATTGCAGAAAATAGCCCAATCCTTTTAAGCTCAAAGGACAAGCCGGTTGTGTTACTTATGATGATTAAAACGTTCTCGAGGACACATGAGAGTTTCTGCCTAGACATTTTCATTGCACGTCGTTGATTAATTTTCAATGTTTTGATAAAGTGCTGTGTGGGTGAACCTATGCTAATGCACCGCCCTTACTTGGACAAATACATACTTGTGATTAAACCCCTTGCAAGCATCCGCAACTACAAGAAAGTAATTAAGATAAAAAAAAACTAACCACAGCCTTAAACTTCAAGATCCTACACTCCCTAGTGCACTAGTTCGCGAATTGGGGTTTAGGTTTCTGTCACTCCTGCAACCCTACCATAGGCAAACTAAATACACCATGCATTCCCCTAGGCCCTTTGAAAGGTGAAGTATCATGTAGTCGACGTTCACACGATACCACTAGAGGAATAACACCACAACATATATCAAACCATTAAATATTACTCAACATTATGCAATTACTAGCAACTAGGTTTTCCCCATGTCCTCAAGAATAAAATGAACTACTCACAAGACATCATATAGATCATGATCAGAGGTGATATGAATGTAGGTAACAATCTGATTGTAATGATAATTCACCGATAAAACTCTCAAGCATCAACTACAAGTGGTAATCAACACCCGGGATATGATTCCAATGAACTAATAACAACACAATGACAATTGCTACAGCGGGATGAGATGGGATGGCGGCGGTGACGATGGTGTTGATGGTGGAGATGATGTTGATGATTATCCCAATGATGCCCGGCGTGATGGCGATGACGATGGCGGCGATTCCCCCTCCGGGAGGGAAATTCCCCGGCAGTTTTCTCCCTACCGGAGCTCTTCTTCTCTCTGTCTGGTTTCCGCCTCGTGGAGGCGGCGGAAAATTATTCGTCGATCTCCCCCGATGTTTTTAGGTCAAGGGGTAGTAGTACGTCAAAGGGGAGCCGGAGGGGGGTCCCAGGGGGCAGGGACCGCCCCCAGCCGTGGCCAGAGGTGGGGCTGCGGTGGGCACCCACCCCAACTTCTGGAGGCTCCCCTCTGGCCCATCTTATCGCTTCGTGGGTTTTCTCTGATAAAAATGAGTTTCTGAATTTTTGGGGCTTCCGAAGTCAGGTATCTTGACAGGTACTTTTCCAGCTGATTCCGGGCTCTAGCAGATGCATCCCCAATTTGCAAAATATGAAAAATAAGGTAGAATAACATAAGTATTGCATCATAATATGAAATATATCGATGAATAAAGATAAATTATGATGCAAAATAGTGATGCAAAATGGACGTATCAAGAATCACCCCGAATTAGGGTTTGAGATGGCGGTGGCTTCAGGACAATTTCGTGGAAAATAATGGCCGTCTCGACGTTTTTAGGGTTAATGTGAATTTTTAGGCATCAAAGGAGCCGAGGAGGTGCCCGAGGGGCAGGGGCGGGTCCCACCCATGAGCCCACTTCTGGCCGCGGCCAGGGACCGCCCCTGGCCCCTGGGTGGCCTCCCAGGTCGCCCTCTGGTCTCTGGCTTCGTCGTGGCGAATAAAACATTTCCGTAAATTTTTGTGCAATTCCGAGAATATTTCCAGAAGAGAATTTTGTGAAATAGAAAACAACAAAAACAGAGAACTAGCACTGGGCATCTTGTTAATAGGTTAATTCCACAAAATGCCTAAAAATGATATAACATGATAGTAAAAAATGTGACAATGACACAAAACAAGCATGACTCAATCAAAAATTATAGATACGTTTGACACGTATCACCATGCACATGCCTGATTCCAATACAAAAATGGTAAGTATTATTTTGTATGCATTCATTAGGTTCAAAATGATTTTGGCAAATGCTATATAAGAATCTATATATCACCATTGTAAAAAGAATGTGTAAGGCTAGATTTTTTTAAGATGGTAATATTAAACTCAATTCTAGAACTATATATCCATTGGTTGTGGAGAGGTACTATACCCTCTCATAAACCATATACTGATATCCCCTTAATCATATTAATTACCTCCTAGATACTTTCCTCATATATGCATAATAATTTTCGTTTTATTGCCCTTACATTTACCTAAATGAAACCTAGTTAAACCTTTTTGGCATTATGCAGTCTCCATCGATACTTCTCATATTAGTTAGCGATATAGATATATGATTGGAACCCACACTGATTAATTATATCTATTGCCTCCTAACTCACCCTAGTTTCTCCTTTTTTTTTAGTGAAATACTGTACTGAAACGCATATTTCTACCACACATCGACAAAAAAAATGTATATCAAGCGGTGTTCAAACACACCAACACTTTACTTGATTTTCGTCGGAACACAATTTATTTTGGAACTTGTACCTTATTCGAACATATCTGATGTCAAAAACTTGGAACAGACAAGGTATACATTTACACACTGCGCAATCTGAAAACATTTAGGACGATAAACACTCAGCTTATCCTCCAGAAAATGATAAACTTCCATCAAACAATGCCTTCAGAAAATTACAGAAAAAATACTCCATCAAAACTCCTTAGAAAAATCACATAACAATCCATCAAATCCTCCAGAAATTTACATTTCATGATGAACCATGCAACTGGGGATGAGCATAGACTTATTTTGACAAGATATATGATACCGTGTGCGCATTTTTAAAATCTATGTTGTCTACAAATTCGACATTCTCACCAAAAACTTCTGAGTTAAATGCCGCAATAAAAGCGATGACCAGAGGACCTGGAGCAGCGTTCAATTTTAATGTAGTCTTTATCCACATCATGGCGTTCCATCTGCGGATTTATCAAGTACCTGAAAGTAGTTGAGCAAATAGTTAGTGTTTCAAGAAATTCTACATATTATCTTACTATCACTACTAAGGCAATAACTCAGTAGAGTGTAGGCTTCCTAAAGTAATTCCAAAAGAGTGTTGCCCTTGGCTCGGAGAACATTGCTACTGTCAGCTAGTTTGCTACTGTAGGATTGATGTATTCTATGAATTTCATGACAAATAAACTAGCAACGCTGTCTGAAGATTCGAGTCTCCCATCAAGGTAAAATGTGTTGATACCCGTTTGCCATACGTTACTGTCGATCTCTCAGTTGCGAAACAAGAATTGCACACTGATCCTATCATGACACTAACACAAATTCTAAATATGCTATGCTCAACCAAGTGCACTAACACAAAAGCTATCACAAGAAAATAAACTCGCACATGAAGATAATCATGACACACGGAGACAAAGATGAATCCCAATGTTCAGTTCAATGTAAGGAAGATAATCACTATTGGAGAGGTGCGGGTTAACATGAAGAAACCCGTAACACCGCGAAAGTTCACCTTCTTTTCTAAGTCACATGTACGAACTTAGGGTTCATTCTCTTATAATTAGCTTTTCCTCCACCGGCACGGGCAAGCTCTACAACCCTTTTAGAGATCCCACGAAAGGGAAGCCCATACTTCCTCGTGATCTTTCATTAAGAGGTCACCACGACAACCTCTAAGAATAATAGGCTAACGAGCTATCTCACTCAAAAGAATCTCAATGCGGAACAACACGGTGTAGAGCTAGTGAACCACATAGAGATCGATCATGAGCTACCTAGGATTAATTGTTGGGGCGAGGAACAACGTTGGGGTCGATGTTGTCCCTCAGCCCAAACTTGCCGATAGGCATGCAAGCAAGGGTGTCCAGCCTCCTCTACAAGGCCTCCATTTCTCCAATTATGAAACAAGGGGATACGACCACCTGCGGATTCACGGAACGACAAAAAACGTTGTCAATTTACAAATACGGTGAGATGCGCGTCGGCGTGGAGGGGGCAATCGACGATGTGAGAAATATAACGATCATATCACGGGTTCGATGAGATTTCATTTTGGGCCACATGTCCGGACACCATTCATTCAAGAGGAGGAAAAGCGTCATTAGCGAGAACATTTAGCAGAATTCCGCCGGGTGGAGAATTACAAAAGAACTATTTCGCTCGTCCTCATCAAACAGGCGAAAAAGCACCTATTATAGACAAAATTTTAACAACTATTAATTATTATTGTTATTCTATAATTAGAGTTAATCTAGAGAATATAACTAAGCACGTACAAGTTGGTAGCATAACTCACGACAGATTTTCTGGATCAGAGGGAGTAACAAAAATTTGACGGCACGGACCCCCCTAAAAAATCCATCTAGAAACCATCCGGGCCCAAGACGCTCGCTCTCCTTCGCATTCCCGCACACACCTACCACATCCCCTTCCAAGAAAACACACCTCCCACGCCACGTCACCGATCTATGCCACCCCTCCTCCCCCACTTCCCACCATCCAACGCCCATCCAACGGCTCACACCCCTCGTCACGCGGATCGCCCCCTCTCCCCTCCCCCAAACCGCGCGGCTACACATTCCGCCTCCCCCCACCCACCACCACCAACCACTTCATCCCACCACCACCAATCATCTCATCCAACTCACCGGAGCAAAGGGAGAAAGCGGCGGAGATGTCAGGCCATGGCAAGGGAGGCAAGGGGCTGGGCAAGGGCGGTGCGAAGCGCCACCGGAAGGTGTTGCGGGACAACATCCAGGGCATCACGAAGCAGGCCATCCGGCGGCTGGCGCGCCGGGGCGGCGTGAAGCGCATCTCGAGGGTCATCTACGAGGAGACCCGCGGCGTGCTCAAGATCTTCCTCGAGAACGTCATCCGCGACGCCGTCACCTACACCGAGCATGCCCGCCGCAAGACCGTCACCGCCATGGACGTCATCTACGCGCTCAAGCGCCAGGGACGCACCCTCTACGGCTTCGGCGGTTAGGCCTAGCTGGATCCGTCGCGCCGCGGAATCAGATTCTTAGAAGCTAGCGTCTGTTTCGGGTTTGTATGGTCTGTTGTGGAGTAGTTGCAGTATCTCGTTGTTGTTTGCTCTGTTTCGGTGTTTGGTGTGTGGATGTGTACCTAGGACGAACTGGGGACTGCTGGTTTGCAATAATGGAATGAAAATTTTGCAAGCAAATGTATTAGTCATAGCAAAAAGTATGCGAGTGGAGGTGGTGAGAAAGAGGAGTGAATTTGACAAGCGAATAAAATCAAGAAGTACACAAATAGAAAGTTGATGTGAAAATGAAGGATTAGTCGTAGCAAAAGTATGCGAGTGGAGGTGGTGAGAAAGAGGAGTGAATTTGATAGGCGATAAAATCAATAAGTACACAAATAGAAACATACCAACCTATGCAATCAGAGGGGTGAACCCCGAAGGTGTAGTGGACGGAACCGAAGGTTAGTAAAACTCTTCTGGGTTATTGTGCTTTGGCTGCAGATGTTGCGGCTAGCCCTCATGCCTTGGGGTTTGCCTCGGTCTAAAAATTGTCCTTGTTACAAAAGGGGTATCTATGGAAGGTTGGTGGGTGGCTTGTTTCCTGTCACGTCGATTTTCTTTGTTCCTCACTAGTTGTAGTTATCCTCGATCGGTTGTCGATCTCCTCCACCCCACACATTGTGTAAGATTTTGTTGGGTGCCATAGGGCACATATGGAGCATATGTGGTGGGTAAGGGAGAAATTAAATATCCATGATAAGAATATGGCGAGATCATTGCAATAGTTGTATAATTGAATTTATGCTACATGACGTGTACAAGCATTTACCAAAATGGAAAACAGTTAAATCTTTTGGCAATATGCGGTGCCACCAATACTCATATAAGTTTTCGTGATATAGACATATGATAGGAACCCACTAATTCTCGGTATTAGCTAGGCCATGCTTTTTTCGGTTTGAGCTTTAAAAGGCTAAGGTCGGACAGCTTGAAACACGTCACCATTAGTTTTGCCTATTGATTTAATTATTTTTTAAATACTAAAATACATAATGAAGCCTAATTTTAAATAAAATAATATATTTAATGTATTTTGGGCCTTAAGGACAGACAGAAAGCCATTGCCCTTCCATCTGGCTATCTTCGGGCTTTGGTCGGGCTGCCCATGCACAGGCTTGATTACAATACAAAAATGGTAAGTATTATTTGGTATACATTCATTAGGTTCAAAATGATTTTGGCAAATGCTATATAAGAATCTATATATATATCCCCATTGTAAAAAGAATGTGTCAGGCTGGATTTTTTTAAGATGGTAGTATTTAACTCAATTCCATAACTATATATCCATTGGTTGTGGAGAGGTACTATACCCTCTCATAAACCACACACTGATATCCCCTTAATCATATTGATTACCTCCTAGATACATTCCTCATGTATGCATAATAATTTTTGCTTTATTGTCCTTGCATTTACCTAAATGAAACCTAGTTAAACCTTTTTGGCAATATGCGGTCTCCACCGATGCTTCTCATACTAGTTTGCGATATACATATATGATTGGAACCCACTGATTAATTATATGTATTGCCTCCTAAATGTGAAATATTGAAACGCATATTTCTACCACGCATCGACAAAAATTGTATATCAAGTGGTGTTCAAACACGTCAACACCTTGATTTTCGTCGGAACACAAATTTTTTTTTTTTTGGAACAGACAAGGTATGGATTTACACACTGCGCAATCTGCAAATATTTAGGACGTTAAACACTCAGCTTATCCTCCAGAAAACGATAAACTTCCATCAAACAATGCCTTCAGAAAATTACAGAAAAAATACTCCATCAAAACTCCTCAGAAAAATCACATAACAATCCATCAGATCCTCCAGAAATTTACATTTCGTGATGAACCATGCAACTGGGGATGAGCATAGACTTAGTCTGACAAGATATATGATACCGTCTGCACATTTTTTTTTCTCTATGTTGTCTAAAAATTCGACATTCTCACCAAAACCTTCTGAGTTAAATGCTGCAATAAAAGCAATGAGCAGATGACCTGGAGCGGCGTTCAATTTTAATCTAGTCTTTATCCACATCATGGCGTTCCATCTGCAGATATATCAAGTACCTGAAAGTAGTTGAGCAAATAGTTAGTGTTTCTATCACTACTAAGGCAGTAACTCAGTAAAGTGTAGGCTTCCTAAAGTAACTCCAAAAGGGTGTCGCCCTTGGCTCGGAGAACATTGCTACTTTCAGCTAGTTTGCTACTATATGATTGATGTATTCCATCCATTTCATCACAAATAAACTAGCGACGCTGTCTGAAGATTCAAGTCTCCGATCAAGGTAAAATGTGAAGGATACCCGTTTGCCATACGTAACTGTCGATCTCTCAGTTGCGAAACTAGAATTGCACACTGATCCTATTGCAGTCTGCGTTACAGTATGTAACCAAGGAATGAACTGCCGTAATCATGTTTTGGCTTGTCCAACTTGAAGTATAGCATCATGCCATCATATTGGATTGCATGTGCAACTTGAGTATGTTTACTGGTGACTACTGTGCTTCCTGGGTCTAGCATAGATGCCTGCACAGAAGATGATCGTTGGGTTACTCCATGAAAAAATGATTGTTGGACCATATCACTAGAGATAAATCTCAATTTTTTCAGATGCGAACATAGACCTAGTGGACTGTCACCGATTTTTAATAGTCACCAAGCCAGACATGCACCTGTTAATTTGTTTTCAGAAATTATGTACCACATTCACCAGGAAATTTGTAGATAAGTGGAAAGTCCATTCCTAGAGTTTCTTTATGCTAACATAAATTAGCAGCGTTACGATTTCGATTCAAGTCTTGCATAAATAGTAAGTAACATAGCAAATATGAAATATCAATCTGTATGCTCCTTAATAATTAAACAAAGTACTGCAGGAGTATAATAGTTCAAAAGGGTTAAAATACAGTGGCCAAACTAAACAGAACATTTCTATGTTGCAGGTGGTCAATTTGCGTTGGATACGATAGAATTAAGTTTTGTCACAAAGACATATAATGCAACTGGTGTCAAAATTAAATAATAGACTGCACAAGAAAATAGGAAGAAATTGGAAATTAGAGAAACATACACAACAATCGAGCGATCAACAAGATAATCAGAACCCTCCTCCTCTGTTTTCATGTAGTGAACTCGATAAGCACGACCAACCTTTCTGATCACATCCTTTTTGACAGTTAGTCCTATTAGATCTACATGAAACTCTGACAAACACAAATTGCTCATCATAATTGGCAATCAAACAAAGGGATGCTGCATTAGTCTAGGACAAGTTATAAGGAACTTCATGGGATTATGTAAGTATGAATATCAGAATGAACTGTAAAGATCATCCAGATTGCATAGTGCATGAAGAAAAAAGTCACATAACATAGTGACCAAATGTGGCAGTGAACTGAACATTGGGATTCAGCACCTGTTATAGGTTTATTTTCCAAATGAACAGGGTCCAAGGTAAGCAATGTACCTTGGCGCAGTACACAGCTGGAGCGCCCCTCCTCCAGTCAGCTAGCGGAAGCAGATGTAGACAATCTTTCTCGGTAAATCGATCTGTTTCACGATAGATAAGATATTGGTACACAAGAGAGGAACCCAGCTGATTTCAGGACACATCGTACTCACCCCGCTCCTCCGACCGCCTCCGCTCGTTCAGATCTGTCCAACAGCACGCCGACTCCTCCTCCGCCGCCGCCTACGTTGTCCAGCGCCCGCCGCCGCCGAGGCGCCGCTGGGGAGAAGCAGCCGCCCCGAGTACGCACATCCGAATCAAGCAGCCGAGGCGCAGCCGCTCGAGTGCTTCAACTGATTACTAGGGGACATGTAGCAGCGTCTTCCTACGGAAGAACTAGACGATTACCTATCGCTGAAGCTAAATCTTCTAGCTGTAGGATTAATTAAATAAAATTCAGGAATTAGTTTTGGTTGGGGTGCGCCACACCCGGGCAGTAGTGCAACGCCCGGGGAACGCCTGAGGGCCCCAGTGGCAAGCCACTGTGGCGGGCCCTCCCCCACAAAAAATAAATTTAATATCGTTGTGGACCATTGGCCCACATATCAGATATTAAACTGATAAGAACAGATACTACACTTGATCTTAGCCAAAAGGCCGAGAAAGGTATGCTTCAAACCGCTGCCCTCCGCCTCCTCTTATACACTCCGTCGACCGCCTCTCCTCTCCCAGGGAGCGAGGTGGGACTAAACCAACGAACAGAGTCTCTGCGCTCGCTTGGGCAACGCAGCAACGCGCTGCGCGCCTCCCGCTCGGGCTTCCAGAAGCCCGGTACGAAAACCACGGCCCAGTGGGCATCGGCCGACCCGAGCTGGAAACAAACCCACCTCGTACGAGTCCGTTGCAGGTAGCAATCCTTCATTATTCTCAAAAAAAAAAAGTAGCAATCCTTCAGTTGTTGAAGTGCTAGTACAAGAAAGCGCTGCCCCGATCTTGTCGGCACAATTACCATGAACAAACTATCCACTCGTTGCCAGTAAAAAATTTCTAATAATTTGGCGGAGAACTTGGTTACAAAATCAGTAGACCAAACATTTCTGTTGCCAGTTCAATCTTTTTCGTCTGACGAATCTGTTGCAGAAAAGTTACCCCGCGGTAGATAAAAGGACAATTAGCAAGCAGCAGGTAGTGAAAAAACAACGTGTGCAAGCTATGAAAGCTAGCTCGCTGGATGCTCCACCCAAACAACAGGTACGCATGCTCGTCGATCTCTTGATATGCAGTGCGTACTCACCTTTTGTGCTGCTTTCGCTGCAAAATTCGTAAAGCAATGCAGATATCAGATGTGCTATTTCTGCATGGAGATACTCGGCATGGCATGGGTAGTGTATTTTGTGATTTCATTTCTAATAAAGGAAGAAAAACCCTTTGGGAATTTGATTTTTTGTCCCGTTTTACTTGGGGACTATCCGATTTGGCCTTGTTTACTCCGATCTCTCCTATTTGCCACACTTTTATTTGGTTGTTTATTTTTGCCCTTTTGTATTTATTTATTTCCTTTTAAGTGAATAGGAAAAATATGCCAGACAAGTATGCCCATGCTTGCGGTTGCGGTACAGACTTGACTCGATTGCAAAATCGCCTCTCGCATGTTCGTTGGGAAGATATGAACCCTACGGCGCTTGCAGAGCGGCCCTCGCGGGGGCCCTCGCGCTCGACCTGCACGACTGTATCTAGTTGTTGCACCTCCGTGGGGGCGTTGGGCGTGCTCCCACATGCGAGGTCAGCGGCTCCCGAGCGCCGCTTGTACAAGGTTGTCGCCTCCCGTCGTCCCGAGCTACCCAGCGCCAGCTACTTGTAGTCTGCACCTTAGGGTGGGGCCTCTCCGAGCTCCGCATGTACGAACGTCATGGCGGCGACCAAACAGCGATCGGCCGCGAGGCGGAGGAGGCGTGGGTGTGGGAGGTAGGGGAGGGAGATGGAGCGATTGCAAGGGGAGCGCGTCCCGGCCAACGTTATTGGGCTGACCAGCCAGGAAGAATAGAAGCTTGGGACGAAGAGGAGGCCGGCAGGCCGCTGTGCCGCAAATAATCCGGTTCCTCAACCAGTAGAAGGGGGTGCGGATAATTTTGTGGGAGGGGATCTTGGGCGGCACTCGTACGACAAAGGCGGTTGGTTCCTCTGTTTGAATGGGAGCGATGCAAAAAAGAATGAACAGAGAAGAGACTCGATCGATCCAGATGAGATGATGGGTATTTTGGTCATTGAGTGTGGGCCCGGTCTGTCAAATGGCACATAATAAAGATCCAAAGAAAAGTGTGGCAAATAAGAGAGGTCAATGTAAACAAGGGCAAATTAGATTGTTCCTAGATAAAACGGGGCAAAAAAAATCAAATTCCCCTTTGTGTGATGTTTTATTTCAGAAAACTTTCAGACACGAAAAAATGGGTAAAAAATGTCTTGAAGCGGTTCTTTTCAAAGACAAAGAGGAACAACACCGACATGGTGTCGATGTCGTGTCTGGCACCTTGCCCTTTCCCTTGTTTTTGCCATAGTTGGAGTTTGACCCCGAGTCACCGTTGTAGACGAGGACGGAAGAGTCGGCGAGCACCCTGCCACCAAAATGTGGGATGCATGTTGAACTATATACTTCTCATCAGTTCAGATCTTTGTGAGTTGACTAGTGCATTAACTAAATATGGTATGACATAGGTCTCATATTCAAGACCTTGCTGACGCATTGTTTAATTTAAAAATAGTCACGGTATTTTATCGACCCCACGTCTACGTTCTTCTTGTACATCCACGACCTAGACGTGAGGGGAGTGTTGAAATATATAGTCTAACATTTTCTATTATTTCGAGCTTTTGATTTAACTTGGTAGTGCATTAATTCGATATTGCCCGCCAGCACGTTGATTACTCAGTTGGTGCCCCTCTAGCATGAGAAACAAACGTGCTTAAATGAAAGTGGGGAGGGGCACCCACGATGTGATGTGTGGGAGCCGAGACCACGCACTAAGGTTGAAGACATGTTACACATTGGAGACGGGTTGGCAAAAACTGTGAAGGTGACTCGCGCACATGTTCAACTTGGACTGCATCGCCGTTATGTCGCACAGGGAAAAGAGTGTGTTACTTGCCGTTGAAAAAAATGAGATGTCGTCTAGAGAGAGAGCGCGGGGAGGGGGGTGAATAGACATTATTAAAACTATTATTGATTTGTTTGGATTATAATTTAATAGCCGTTTAGATTTCAAACACGGCGGTGGCGCGAGGAGGTGGCTTCGGCTCGGATCCGGAGCCTCTGCGCCCCGATCTGGTGCTTGGTCGTCGGTGGTGGCCCTGGAGCGGCGTGAGGTGCTCTCTCCGGGTCAGCACAAGGTGGTGGTCCTCCCTGGCTTCAGCAGGGGTGTGGACGGGGAGGAGGAAGCCGGGGCGGCGGCCCCGGAGCTGCGGCTGCGACAAGGTCGAAGTCGGCATGATGCCTGCCGTGGCGTGAGGTGCCGCGATGGCTGCATCTTGCGGAGATGGTGGTCTGGCCGGTCCTCAACGGGCGGTTCGTGGGTTTGCGGCCCATCGCCGGGCGAAAGTCCTGCCCTGGCTGTTCGGTCGGGCCGACGACGGCGGCGTCCTCGGGTGCCGCGTCCTTCTTGAAGGCGTCGTCGAGGTGGTGGTGTCTTTTTCCTCCATGCCGGGTTCTTCGGGGGAAACCTCAGATCCCACGCGGGGTCGGGCGAGGGTGGCGCTCCTGCGTCGCTTGCCTCTTGGGGCCTCGCCTTTGGATGTTCCACCGGCCAGAGGGACCTGCGGATAGCTGGTGGTTGGCGGCGGCGAGTTCTCGTCTTCGGCTAGGGGGTGCGCGGCCCTGGGGCCGGCGTGGATGCCGGAGCGGCGGCTCCGGGTTTCGCCTCCGCCGTGGTGCGTTGAGGTGGTGGAGCGCCGACTTTGGCCGTTTGGGCGGCTTGGTCGTCGGCTCGTTTTGGGGCGCAACCTTGGGGCTGGCGTGGATGTCGGAGCGGCGGCTCCGGATGCTTCGCCTCCGCTGGGATGCGTCGAGGTCACCTCCGCCATGTTGCGTCGAGGTCGTTTGGTGTCGGCCTTGGTTGCTTGGGCGTCTTGGTCGTCGACCCGTGTGGGGCGCGGCCTCGGGGCCGGTGTGGATCGTTTCGAGCTGTATCTTTTTCTTTTTAGGCCTTGTCCTTAATGTTTGCTCCTACTTTATCAATATAAAAGGCAAAGCTTTTGCCTGGTTTAAAAAAAAAGATTTCAAACACAAATCCTAAATATGCTAGGCTCAACCAAGTGCACCAACACGAAAGCTATCACACAAAAATTAATCCGGACATGGAGATAATCAAGGCACACAGAGACAAAGATGTATCCCGATGTTCAGTTCCTCGTAAGGAAGATAATCACTATTGGAGAGGTGCGTGTTAACATGAAGAAACCCGTAGCGTTGCGAAAGTTCACCTTCTTTTCGAAGCCACCTGTACGAAGCTAGGGATCATTCTCTTATGATTAGCTTTTCCTCCACCGCGGCACAGGCAAGCTCCACAACCCCTTTAGAGTTCCCACGAAAGGGAAGCCCGTACCTCCTCGCGATCTTCCATTAAGAGGTCACCACGGCAACCTCCAAGAATAGTAGGCTAACGAGCTATCTCACTCAAAAGAATCTCAAAACTACACGGTGTAGAGCTAGTGAACCACATAGAGGTCGATCATGAGCTACCTAGGATTAATTGTTGGGGCGAGGAACCAACGTTGGGGTCGATGTGGTCGCTCAGTCCAAACCAAGCAATGGCGTCCAACCTCCTCTACAAGGCTTCCATTCCTCCAATGATGGAACAAGGGGCTACGACCACATGTGGATTCACGGAGCGACAAAAACCATTGTCGATTTACAAATACGGTGAGATGTGCATCGGCATGGACGGAGCAAGCGACGACGTGAGGAATAAAATGACCATAGCACGGGAGATTTCTTTCAGGGGCACATGTCCGGACACCATTCATACAACGGGAGGAAAAGGAAAATTTAGCAGAATTCCACCGGGGTGAACAATTACAGACGAACTATTTTGCTCTCCCTCATAAACTAGTGAAAAAAATCATAAGTGACACTTGTTATAGACAACTCTTTTTGACAACAAATGATAGAGTTAATCTATTTATATTTCGAACAAAGATTTGGCGGCAGGGGAACACCCCGCTCAAAAATCCATCAAAAACCATCCCCACACGCAGGCTCTCCTCGGATTCCCGCACAATGCACACACCCCCTCCCAAAAGAAACAAACCTCCCCCGCCACGTCACCGATCCGCGCCACCCCTGCTCCCCCATCCGACGGCTCACACCCCTTATCACGCGGATCGGCCCCTCTCCCCTCACCCAAACCCCGCGGCTACAAATTCCGCCTCGCCCCCACGCTCCACCACCAACCACCTCATCCCACCACAACAATCCACCTCATCCAACTCGGCGGAGCAAAGCGAGAAAGCGGCGGAGCCAAGATGTCGGGCCGCGGCAAGGGAGGCAAGGGGCTGGGCAAGGGCGGCGCCAAGCGCCACCGGAAGGTCCTCCGCGACAACATCCAGGGGATCACGAAGCCTGCGATCCGGCGGCTGGCGCGCCGGGGCGGCGTGAAGCGCATCTCGGGGCTCATCTACGAGGAGACCCGCGGCGTGCTCAAGATCTTCCTCGAGAACGTCATCCGCGACGCCGTCACCTACACCGAGCACGCCCGCCGCAAGACCGTCACCGCCATGGACGTCGTCTACGCGCTCAAGCGCCAGGGACGCACCCTCTACGGCTTCGGCGGCTAGGGTCAGCTGGATCCGTCGCGCCGCGGAAATCAGATTGTTAGAAAGCTAGCATCTGTTTATTAGGGTTTATTATGGTCTGTTGCGGAGTAGTAGTCGCAGGATCTCGCTGTTGTTTGCTCTGTTTCGGTGTTTGGTGTGTGGATTTGTGTACCTAGGACGAACTGGTGACTGCTTGTTTGGTAGAATGGAATGGAAATTTCACCCTTGAATTCTTGTGCAATCTCTTAGCTCTGTTGATATGGATCTGCAAGATGTTTAAACCTGCCAATGCGTTCCTGCAATTTCTGATTATCTGGCTCTCTATGAACCGTCCCCCAACTCAATCGTGGTGCGCTTTCAATGTTCGATCTGAACTGCGCCTGCATTTTTGTATCTGAATTGTGTATCACCGCAATCTGATTCAGAACTCAATTCGAAATCCCTCTTACCAGTAGCTGCAGAGACTTATCCACCCGCTGCAGAACAGAGAGGAACTGAATCGCATGTTGATAATATGATAGAAGTGTGTTGATAATTTGGCGGTTTATTATTGATCAAAATAGGGCACAAATTGCAGGTAACCATAGGCAACGAAGCGGGCGCTGGGGACTGGAAAGTCCTACTTGCCGTAAGGCGTCTGATGGAGGCCGACTCCATCTTCTTCAGGTGATTGCTTCTCGTCACTGCAAATCACTTCCTTGCAGTTCCATGTTGGGAGCTAAATCACTTAGCTTCCTTCTAATAAGGTTGTGCTTCACACACACTAACACATATGCATATATGACAGACCACATATATGCTCTGTATATTCATACATATGCTTGAGGCTACATCTTGGTTTACAAGCTTGGTTACATGGGAGGGGTGGTACCCCTATTTATACTTGTACATGACCCTTTAGATTGTTGCCATGTGGCACAATCCAAACCCTACACCATACTTCTAGAGTACTCTACAAACTCTAGATATTTCATACTACTCCTAATATCTTACTCTAGAACATTCCTAATTCTAGAGTTCTCCCTACACACATACCTTGGACACTTCATGACCTACCAGAAACTTCATGCACCTACCAAAAGCTTCATGTTTAGATATGACAAGATTACTTCTAACAATCTCCCATTTAATCTTGTCATATCAACTAGGTCTACTAAGCCAGATCTCCTGGACCATGTGCTTCATCTTGTGACGGCCTCGCACCGCCTCACGCCTAGCAACGGCATCACACCTTGCTTGTCAGCCTCACACTGAACTGATGTCGGTCTCACACCGACCTTCCAAGTACCAGTGGCATCACACCACAGTTGTCGGCCTCACACCGACTCTTCCACTTGACGATGGCATCACACCACCATCATTGGCTTCACACCAACCTTTTTAGTGACTATGGCATCACACCATAGTGGTCGATATCACACCGACGTCCTCTACGACGATGGTATCACACCACCGTTGATGAGGACATGATTGTCTCGGATACGACTAAATCTATTACAAATAAATATATCTTTCAGGTGATTTCTAGTACTGATATTTTTCAGTATTATTTTATAAACGCAGATATAGATACAACACATGATTTTATTTCATGCAGAACTACCGAGTATTACCGCGTATACGCTATTTCGTTTGGAGATGTACGTACGCAAACACAAGGAAGAAGGATGCCAGGATATGTATTACCATCGATACATCCATGCATTAAACAAGTGGGCCCATATGCATGGCGCATGGTGCTGCTCAAGATAATGCAAGTAGAAGGACCGATCCTTGTTGATGCTACATGTTACACGCAGCTCAAGGCCTCCAAGCAGCCCAAGGTCTTCACGCAGCCCAAGGCTCGGTCCTAGACGACTTCTGGTACGATACGAGGCGGCGGCAGATCATCGTAACGTCCAAGCAAACGGAAAAGACTCGCGTCGGCCGTCAATAAATAGCCAGCTCTATTAGGGTTTTGATTAGGTTTTGTTTAGAGAAAGTTTAGCCCCTTAGCTACTTTTATTTGTCTACGCTCGTAGCGGCTAGTGCGACCGTCCAGACATCCTATCGGAACCTCAACATTCATCTCTTTGAGATTATTATTCATCTAGCATATCCGCAATTTCAGATTGCTTACGCTATTGTTTCTTGCTTGTTCTTGATTTGCACGCAGGAAAAGTCCTTCGTGGACAGGTTGATCGCGCCGTTGGCTCGGTTGATAACATCTTGGAGTTGGTTCAGCGATTGCCGTGGATATCAGTCGTGTACGGTTTTCCCTGTACGGTTGGTAGCCGAATCGTGAGAGTCAAGTCCTCCAGAAATCGTAGTTATCCTCTCTCATCGAAAGATCGGGACCCCAGTTTACATCAAGTGGTATCAGAGCTACAGTTGATCGGTGAGAGATTTACAGTTTTTACTAGATTAGATCTGTTTTCATTACCTACAGTCCACCAAAAAGCCAAAAATAATAGTAGATTAGTTCATCCTTTCACCTATCTTTTTTAGCCGCAGCAATTTTTGCATCTAGTATTTGCATCGTTGAGTTTTTGGTTGCATTCATCCTAGATCTAGTGCTGGTTTAGAATAGTTTGAGCTGGAATCATCTACTAGATCAATCTTGCTTATCCATCTAAATTTTCCGCCGCCACAAAAAAAAATCCCAATTTTTTTCTGCCGCCGCCGCACTTCCGTCTCTTGCGAGCGCGCTGTCCACGTACACCACTTCCACCGCTGCATCGCTCAGTCCTCGCGCGTTTTGCTTCGCGTTTCTGCCTGCCCTTCGTACGGTCCTTGCTTTGATCGATCGTGGCCTCTAGCAATCTAGCTAGCTAGCTCTAGTAGCTTTCGATCCAGCAGCAGAGTCCTGTTCCGATTTTTTTTTCTTCCTAAAGAGTTTGTGTACGACTCTTCTGCTAGTAACCGGCTTGTCAAAAAAAAGAGCGCAAAAAAGAAAGGAGAAAAGTGAAAAAAAAAGAGCGCAAAAAAAGAAAGGAGAAAAGTGAAAAAAAAAGAGTAAAAAAAAAGAGATTGAAAAAAAAAGAATTATACAGGCCGGGTAGCATTCGGTGAGTTTGCTTTGTGACAAGAGTTGGACATTTTCTGTTTGCTGCACACACGTTTGTCTAGTATCCTGCTGTTGAGTTTTGCATAATTCTTTATCCTTCACTTATATCTAGCTGGTTAGAGCTATATTTTTTTTTCTACACCTTTCCGACTCTTTTGTTTCAGTATCTGGTTTAGATTGTTTTATCTCTTTCTAGTCGACTGCCAGCACTAGTTAGGAGTTTGAACAATTATTCAACTTGCATTACTTTTTGCTAAATTGTGCCACTATATTGTGAGTTGAGAAACCATCCCAAACTACACTTTTCTACCAATCAGTTTACAGGGTCCGACATTCCTGATTCCTGGTTATCGCTCCATCCAATCTCTATTGATAGTTTGAAGCCAACACCAGCGTGCCGATTGCCACCTGTATCATTGGTAAGAACAAGTAAGAATTTGATAGTAAGCCTGATTTTGTGAGTGATTTTTCCCCACCACATCCTAGTAGTCGAGAGGGATTGTACTATTTTGGTATTTTTCTCTTTGTGCTAACCATGCCAGGGGATGAGCTAACACTTGAGGGCCTCACCGAGGACGTGAAGGTCACCAACGAGCGTCTTGCTCAACTCGAGGGTGCCCAGATCGCGACTGAAGAGAGACTCAAGGCCATCGAGGACGCCCAAGCTGCTTCCAACACACACCTCCAAGACATCTTGGCACGTCTTGACGAGTTGCGAGTTGCACCTCCCGTCGACAGCACAGCTGCTACTCGGAACTCCACCGGTGGTCCCACTGCTTCACGAGCTCAGCGTGTGGCTTTTGGTGATCCACGACACCCTGCTACCGCCGCGGCCGGTGGTAACCATGATGAACAAGGAGACAACTATGAGAATTATGCCGGTGACACCGAGGATGACCATCACATTAACCACAACAACAACCGTGCTCATCGACAACTGCGCTTCAACCGCCAAGGTATGGGAAGAGATCGACATGAGGTTCGGGGCATTGACCACTCTAATGCTAATATTAAATTAACAATCCCTGTTTTTAATGGTAAATATAATCCAGATGATTACCTTGATTGGGAACTTTCAGTTGAACAAAATTTGCATGTCATGATATTCCTGAAAATCAAAGAGTTAAAACTGCTACCAGTGAATTTACAAACTTTGCTTCCATTTGGTGGAGTGAGTATTGTCGTGCTAATGAGAATAACATACCTACTACTTGGGATACTTTAAAACGGGCTATGCGACAACGTTTTGTTCCTTCATATTATGCTCGTGATAAACTGAATGAATTGGCACGTTTAAAACAAGACACTAAAACTGTAGAGGAGTACTATCAAGAACTACAAACTGGTTTAATGCGTTGTGGATTAGTTGAAACTGAAGATGCTATGATGGCTAGATTTCTAGGTGGTTTGAATCGTGAAATACAAGATATATTGGACTATAAAGATTACAATTCTATCACTCGTTTGTTCCATTTTGCTTGTAAAGCCGAAAGGCAAGTGCAGGGACGACAAAAACAAGGGACGAGGACATTTTTCTGCAGGTCGTAGCACATCATGGACACACACTCCTGCTGTCCCATCAGCTCGTGAGTCTACACCGGCTGTCTCCAACAATGGAGCACGTTCAACCACAAAATCAGTGGCACAAGTGTCAGAGGCTTCTCCAGAACCGGTGAAGAGTTCTTATTCGACCGCTTCCACGGGACGTACAAGGGATGTATTATGCCATGGCTGCGGAGGGCGTGGTCACATTAAAAAGGAATGCCCAAATAAGAGAGTTCTAATTGTGCGGGAAAATGGTGAGTACTCTTCTGCTAGTGATTTGGATGAAGATACACATGCTATGTTGTCCACTAATCCTGCAGGTGACGCCGATGATCCGGAGGAAATACATTGTGATGCTTATATGGCGGATAAATACCCAAGTCTTGTCACCATGCGTGTGCCAAGTGCACAGGAGGGGCATACTGAATTGCATCAACGCCATAATCTTTTTCAAACCAAATTTATCGTTAAAGACCATTCAGTTCGTGTAATCATTGATGGGGGAAGCTGCAATAACTTGGCAAGTATAGAGATGGTGGAGAAGCTGTGTCTCACAACTACACGACACCCCCGTCCATATTACATCCAATGGCTCAACGAATGTGGTAAGTTGAAGGTAACACGTCGCGTTAGAGTGCATTTTACAATTAGTTCCTATCATGATTTTGTTGATTGCGATGTCGTACCTATGCAAGCATGTTCCTTATTATTGAGTCGACCTTGGCAATATGATAATAATGTTATTCATCATGGTAGAACAAATTCATACACTCTCATGTTTAAAGGAAAAACGATTAACTTGTTGCCTATGACTCCTGAGGAAATAGTAAACAGCACTAAAGCAAAAGAAAAAGATATTTTAGAGGGAAGTAACACTAAAACTCAAAAAGATTTCCGTACAACTCTCTTACAGACAAGACATAGTATGCTTGCTATAAATTCTGAATTTTATACATTGAGTGTTTTATCTCCTGATTTGGACACGACTAATATAAATCATTTGTCTAATCCACATGAGCCGATGTCTTTACAAGAGAATATATATGCTGCGCCACGTTTTTCTTTGCTATTTGATGGGTTTCAGGTCAACGACAGTCGAGGACGACTTTGTTTTCAAGAAAGGGAGGATGATGAGGACATGATTGTCTCGGATACGACTAAATCTATTACAAATAAATATATCTTTCAGGTGATTTCTAGTACTGATATTTTTCAGTATTATTTTATAAACGCAGATATAGATACAACACATGATTTTATTTCATGCAGAACTACCGAGTATTACCGCGTATACGCTATTTCGTTTGGAGATGTACGTACGCAAACACAAGGAGGAAGGATGCCAGGATATGTATTACCATCGATACATCCATGCATTAAACAAGTGGGCCCATATGCATGGCGCATGGTGCT
The DNA here is from genome assembly GCA_012064385.1 of Puccinellia tenuiflora. NCBI lineage: Eukaryota > Viridiplantae > Streptophyta > Magnoliopsida > Poales > Poaceae > Puccinellia > Puccinellia tenuiflora. Next base: position 309,718 of record QRDG01000434.1, on the reverse strand, counting down.
GCTCAAGATAATGCAAGTAGAAGGACCGATCCTTGTTGATGCTACATGTTACACGCAGCTCAAGGCCTCCAAGCAGCCCAAGGTCTTCACGCAGCCCAAGGCTCGGTCCTAGACGACTTCTGGTACGATACGAGGCGGTGGCAGATCATCCTAACGTCCAAGCAAACGGAAAAGATTCGCGTCGGCCGTCAATAAATAGCCAGCTCTATTAGGGTTTTGATTAGGTTTTGTTTAGAGAGAAGTTTAGCTCCAGCTACTTTTTATTTGTCTACGCTCGTAGCGGCTAGTGCGACCGTCAAGACATCCTATCAGAACCTCAACATTCATCCTTTTGAGATTACTGTTCATCTGGCATATCCGCAATTTCAGATTGCTTACGCTATTGTTTTCTTGCTTGTTCTTGATTTGCACGCAGGAAAAGTCCTTCGTGGACAGGTTGATCGTGCCGTTGGCTCGGTTGATAACATCTTGGAGTTGGTTCAGCGATTGCCGTGGATATCAGTCGTGTACGGTTTTCCCTGTACGGTTGGTAGCCGAATCGTGAGAGTCAAGTCCTCCAGAAATCGTAGTTACCCGCTCTCATCGAAAGATCGGGACCCCAGTTTACATCAACCGTCATTGGCTTCACACCAACCTTTTTAGTGACTATGGCATCACACCATAGTGGTCGGCCTCACACCGACACCCTCTACGGCGATGGTATTCAAACCACCGCCTGTGCACACACTCCAACAGTATCACACTGTTGGGCGTGCACTTTCAACACCCCTCTCATAGGAGTGCTGGCTCATCATCGACTCCTATCTTCTTTGGGCTTTCCTCACTCTTCCACATCCTCGGCTCTCCCTTGGAATAACCTTCTTGTTGCACGCATGCAGTAGCTTTACCATGTTGCCTTCACAGCTCCCAGACCACCACACCAGCATGCCTCACGCAGCTACTTCAGCTTGTCATGGATGACACCTTCGCAGCGCTGGTCACCATGCCGTCTTGCCACAACATCACATTGCTTTTTTTTTTTTTGGCGTCGCATCAACTCTCCACGATGATGATGGCATCGCACCACCGTCATCGGGCCAGCGGCATCGCACCGCTGCCTCCTTCTCTTGGCAGCATCACACCACCTTCTATACTTAGCAGCATCACGCCGCAACCAGCAGCTAGCGGAATCACACCGACAACAACCTCCACCTCACGTGGTCGTCCTCCACATCGCATGGAGTCCATCGCCACAGCCCTCAGATCTTGAGGCTCTGATACCAATTGTTAGAAAGCTAAATCACTTAGCTCCCTTCTAATAAGGTTGTGCTTCACACACACTAACACATATGCATATATGACAGACCACATATATGCTCTGTATATTCATACATATGCTTGAGGCTACATCTTGGTTTACAAGCTTGGTTACATGGGAGGGGTGGTACCCCTATTTATACTTGTACATGACCCTTTAGATTGTTGCCATGTGGCACAATCCAAACCCTACACCATACTTCTAGAGTACTCTACAAACTCTAGATATTTCATACTACTCCTAAATATCTTACTCTAGAACATTCCTAATTCTAGAGTTCTCCCTACACACATACCTTGGACACTTCATGACCTACCAGAAACTTCATGCACCTACCAAAAGCTTCATGTTTAGATATGACAAGATTACTTCTAACATTCCAGTCTTGTTTCAAGTTCTAACAGAGGCACATTGATAATTTGGCAGTTTATTGATGAAAATGTCGCACAAATTGCAGGTTCCCATAGGCCATGGAGCGGCCAATGGGGACGGGAAACTCCTACTCGGCGAAAGGTGTCACGATGGAGGCTTACTCCAATCTTTTTTCAGGTGATTGCTTCTCGCAATGCTTAGTGAATTGCAGTTCCAGTCTTGTGTTTAAGTTCTAACAGAGGCACGCTAAATTAAGTATTCTACTCCATAGAACACTATTTTCGTAATGCTTAGTGAATTGTGTATCGAAAGATTAATTACATACTCATGTTCTTCCATAATTTTTTGTGGTTCCTCAGGCAACATCATGTTCTTGTTGAATTATATGGTACAGTCTTACTTAGCATATGAAGTCCTGATATTTAGGGCCAAAGCTTGAATTATTTTGGTTTTCCTATGTGCTACTGTATATCACCACATTCTGCTACTTCGACTAATGTCCTATGATGAACTAACTGCGGTGTATCTTCATGGGATCTTCTTTCGAAGTGCATGGGAGAAAGTGAAAAACTGGTTGCAAACCTGTTGGAAAATGGCTCATGAAAAGGCTCCCTTCATCATCTTCATCGATGAAATTGGTTCTTTGTGTAGCCAACGTGCAGAAGGTAATGGAGGTGAATCTTCTGGGAAGGTCAAAACGGAGCTGCTCGTCCAAATGCAGGTGACTTATTTAGACATTACCCATCAGTTTCTTCTTTTTCCTGGGAAATTGGCAGGAGCATTGTACTTTGATTAATTAGGAGTAAAGTAATTGATTAGTTTCTTGAGAAACTTCCAATTTTATTTTGTGCTCATGAACTATTTGATGAATTGCTTTCTAATGTAGGTATAAAATGAAAATTTAGTCAGCTATCACGTATGATTTTTCTTGTTTGATTGTGTTTTCGTATTGCAAATACATGACAATTATACTAGTGAGAATTATTTCCCTCTGTTAGTTGGTGATTTAAGACGGTTTGCTGGTAGTGCAGGTGTAGCCGGCGTGTTCTAATTTTTTAAGAGATATGCTTATCTGAGTTCATCTTACATCCTGACGTGGTTCCAATTTAATTTCTCCTATTCTCTCTATAAAAAGCACTATGGACTGAATATCAATTTGTATGCTTGCCTGCTATATAATAAAGTCCGTGAAGTTTCTGAGGCCCTAGCTATCGGCCTTTGTTCCTCCTATTGCTGGTTCACACGTATGTGGGTGGGTGGGTTTAATTTATAGTGTAGCTCTATTATAGATGACAACCCTTTTTATGTGTTTGTGTACTTGAGGCCTTCTTAGATTTCAGAGTGATGGCCATTCGTTGCATTTGTTATCTAGGGCTTAGCAGTAAAGTAATTGATTAGTTTCTTGAGAAACTTCCAATTTTATTTTGTGCTCATGAACTATTTGATGAATTGCTTTCTAATGTAGGTATAAAATGAAAATTCAGTCAGCTATCACGTTGCAGGTGCTTCGGCCCTTCTTACATTTTAGAGTGATGTCCATTCATCGCACATTTGTTGGCAACGGATTTGTACTAAATTACTCGATTAATTTATTGAGAGATTTTCAGTTTTATTTTGTGCTCGCTGATGAATTGCTTTATAATGTAGCTAGGTATAAAATAAAAATGCACTTATGTATCATGTTGTGGCACATAACAAGGTGTTGAGGTGGACACAATCCATTATATATACAAAGTATGTTAATAGGGTTCTCAGTTTATAGTATCCATCTGTTCTATGAAGATTGTCTTGTTCATTTATTATTCTTTCTTTGTGTCTGGACCAGCATGCCATTGCATTTTATTCGCAGGTTAGGTGAAGAACAACCAGTCGGTCATTGTTGGAGCATTACTTGAGTAATCTGAAGGTATATGTCAGTTTTCCGCTTTCGTGTTCTTATGAATTTTGAAATTTGGACCAGCCTTAAAAATGCACTTCTCTCTGGTGATTTGTGTTGCCTTGGCTAACCACTATCCCCCTTTCTACTATATGAAATCATGACCTAAGTAGGAGGTCATCTAATTTGAACTTGCCATTGGTTATAAGCCGCAATATTAAATATTGAATTTCGGATGTCGAATTAGACCAGGAACTGTTAGCCCAAAGGCCCCCCAGACACCTTATGTTCCAGCCTTTTGACTCTGTGAAGCCATACTGTCTTGGCCACATAGGACCAGCTGCTATATTGCTTTACAAAAAGTGATATTTGTGCATGATTGGTGATATAGATTTTGAATCCTCCAATTTACTCGAGTTGAGTATTGACAGTTGGTTATCACACCAGCTGGTATTTAGCCATAAGTTTTGAATGAGGACGTTGAACAACTTATATATTACTCTCGCTAACTTAAGCTGACATGTGGATATTTTGTGCAAAAAACAATTGCTTACTGCGCAATGTTGTATTCATAATTATTATGTTTTCATGGTGCAGATAAGCCAAGAAGATTTTGAGTTGATGGTGCTCAATTCAGCAAACTCCAAGTTTAATTCAGTCCATGGAAAAGAATTAGGTGAGAGCTCTCTCTTATTTTTGGGCAACTGGTATTTATTCATTCGGAAGACGTGTTCAGGTATAATATTTCTTTTTCCTTCAAGCAGAAGGTTTGTAGTCACTGTGATTAGCCAGTAAAACTGTATTTCCATTCATTTTGCTAGATGTATCTTGGATGAGAGAAATAGGGAACATACAATTTTATTAGATGTGTGCTGGATGAGGGAAGGTGAAACATACAATTTTTTAGTTGCATCTTGGATGAGAGAAGAGTGATGTTTGTAAGCCCTTGCAATTTGGTGTAGAAAAGGAAGGAAGCTTTCTTTTCATTTATCTATTATGTTTCTCTCCATTCCCTTGTGCACATGTATTACGTTACTGCTTGGGTGTCGGATGGTGGGGTGAATTATAAATTTCTCATTGTCGCTGGAGGATAGTACCTTATCTTGTCATCCAGTTTACATTATGTACCTTATTTGGCTCATTAAGCATTACTACTATTTTTCCAGTGTTTCATGTTAGGTTGGTTCGCTTCTCTCGCTTTAAATCTGTGTAACCATGTTATCCGAATCAATCTAATGTGGCACATAATCTGTCAATTTATTTTTTACAAGACTGTTCTGACAATGGATGTAAATAGTACCCATTATACGATAGTTTCAGTTCTATATAATATGGTGATTCACATGTTTTTATTGAATTACCATGTATTTGTGCAGATTTTATTGTTAACTTGCATGAACCATTTTCTGAACATGATATTTCTATAAATGCTTCGTAAAGGCAATGCGGCATGCTCAGATGACTTTTATTTTTTGTACCAAAAGAGCAAAAGTGCTCAACATCAGAGTTTTTGCAAGTTCAAAATAGGAGTCTTCCTATCCTTAGTAAAAGCGTGTGAAAATAATTCTTATAGGTTTTACATATAGTCCAGAATCTAAAGGATTTTCCATTGCTGCTTCAGCACACTCTGTTTTTGTAGGTTTTACGTAAGTCCTATACTTATATGTGGTCAGTGTAGTAGCTGTTATGCATCGCCTTCACTTCTGAAAAAGCAGACATAAATTAAAAACAATATGCTGTTCATCTGGTGGAGAGCTTGGCATCATCGAAATTATACCATTTTTGGGAGAGGTGATGCATCCATTAAGAATCTAAATGCTACTTATAGAATTATCTAGCTACTGTGTAGAGCCTTACAAAGGGACATGCTACCGTTCACAGTAAAGGAAAAGCACCAACAGATCAAACAATGGTTGTATCTGTCTAGGACCCAGTGCCTGCACAAGGCGTGGAATAATAATGGAAAAAAACCTAAGTCTGGTTGGATGAGGTGTAAGATGTTAGCTTTATAAAAGATAGCAGGGATGAAGCTTGTCAGCTTAGGAGGCAGCGCTAAGGGATCATAACGGTAAAGTTGTATGCTCAGCCTCGGACTATATCCTGCATTGCTAAACTGTAGCGATGGGAGAAGCCTTGGAGTGCCTCCATGAACTTGAGATGACACTACCTATATCTTCGACAAATCTGATTGATGAGACAGATTTACCACTGTTATTGAAGCCCTTCAGGAGTACAGTATGGACAGCTCTGAGGTTGGTACTATTGCAAAAGTTTTTTTCGAAAAGCCATCAGATTGCCAAAGTAATTCTGAAGAAAGTCAGCAGAAGATGCAAACTTAGTAGCTCATAATTTGTGTCAACTAGAGCGTAGAGAGATTCGTGCTGGCGTTTTACAGTGTGTGGTTCTGACCTGCACGTCAACATCAAGCCTGATCGATTGTAACCATGACATTTTTACATAATCAATATACAACGCGCTTTCAGAAAAGAGTTGCTGTTATGTGTTGATAGATTTGGCTAACGACGTGTTCTCTGAATGACTTGCTTAGCCACAACCAAATTGAGGCCGTATTTTTCTATTTCCTACTTTTCTATTTATTTGTGTTTTATTTCTTTGAGGACGTATTTCGTTGCTGGTGCAGCCATGGCTTCATTGTTGTCATCAACTCATCATGCATTGCCCTCCCAGGTCTGGACGAAATTTTTTTGCCGTCCATTATTTAGAAAACTATATTTCCACAACTATAATGACCCATAATTTCTTTTCCGTTTAATACATGTGACTGTTTTTGAAGATAAGAGTCACCGAGTCACTGGTTAGCTCAGTGTGCCGTTTCGTGTTTATTGGTTAGTATTTTGTTTATTACTAGATTGAGATTAAAACAGGACCTGTTGACTCTGCTTTTCTAGAACAAAGCAAACTAGGCATTGTTTTACTGGCATGTTGAGTACAACAGGGTTTGATCCAATAATTGTGTGGTTTACATGCCCAAACCATGTTAGTACATTTCCTAGCTATTTGAATTTACATGCCCCATTCAACTTAGATTCCTAGCCTTTGAAACATACAGGGCTGTTCCATGGAACTAAGAAGGTGACCAAATCTTGACCAAACTAGCCCCATTCACAACCGAAATCAACTCAGCCATTTCATCGACTTTACCTCTATGGGCCAAACGAACAAAGTAATACGGTAGTGCTCCCATTTCCATTTTCTATCTTGCCGGTCTATTTCAAACCCTTTTGCAATTGTAACTTAAGTGTCAAACCCTTTTGCAATTGTAACTTAAGTGTCCATTCGCTTCATCCCCATATCAATTCAACACAAAGTATGCATATCTTTTATATGCAGCAAATATGTTTGTGCTCCGTCTAAAGATCACTCTACGGGCGCGGCGTGCCGCCGCGCCAAAGCCTACTAGTATTGATATATAGATGTGCAAAAATATGATGATGATGTTCGGTGTCGGCCATAATGATGACAAGATCCTCGTCCTCGCTGCTACTAACATTACATATGCTCTGGATCAGGTAGAGAACATTTATCAATTGTTAATCTAATTTCATTGTGCATCTTTCTGTGATGAATTTAAGTTGTGCATCTGTGCTGTGTTATTCGAATATTCGTACAGTTTTGAGCATGTCATAGTTGTGCCCCAGCCTGTGCGGCGACGTTCCGAACAAAAGTATAAAACACACCTACATTTCACTGCCTGACCTTAAAGCTAGGCAACGCATGTTCAAGGTAATGAACTGGCAAAAGAAAAACTTAAGTTAACTCTGCTCCATGCTGACATTGCTACTAACGTCTGTTACCCTTGATATCTGACACTGATGTCCTGAATTTTCCACACAGGCCTTATGTGATCTTTAGGGATCAACATTAGGCCTGTGTTGATCGCTAAAGAAGTTCAAGTGGCACGTCTCGCCAAGGTGTGAGGTAAATTCATTATAGAGATCCTGTTTGCAAATACCAAGTGATACTTCAGAGCCTAATATTGCTCCCGATCAAAGCCAAACCTATCTAGTCTTGCACGTTGTCACCCACCGCTCTTGCCAAAAACAAAGAAATTATATCTTGGGAACTAAAAAAGAATCGGAATGGGAAGTATTTATTTCTTTATTCTCCGGCTATAGCATCCTTACTTCCTTCTTCAATGGAAATTCTATGTTTTGGCTCGACCAAAAAATGAGAAATAGTCGAACGCTGTTAGCATAACATGTGTGCGTGTGTGTAGTTTTGTGTACAGTCAACACACACGATCACACTTCCCCCACGTCCTTCAGTCGTAGTGTTAGTGGCCTGCACACGTTCTCCAGTCGCCTGTGTCCTGCACCTGTATAAGTATGCCACAGATCGTTAATACAAAGTGTGTTGCCTCTCCAATCACTCTTACAAACGCCACTGCTGCTACATACAGGAGAAGATAGATTTTTTGCTCCAATTAGATGGCTATCATCATGGGAGCTCAGAACGTATTCTGCTCTGATTCTTGGGTTGGTACATGGGCTCTGTGTAATTCTCTTGCAATTTAATATTTTACCATTGTTGTTTTCCTGCTCCTAATTCTTGGATTTTTTTCTTTTCCAAAAAGGAGGCTTACGCCTCAATCTTTTCTTGGACTTCTTTATGCAAGTGGGGAATGTGCATGTATTTTAAAGATTTGAGGGTCCTAGAGATTAGAGCAGGGAAAAAAAAACACGAGTATACATGTGGTATTCAGTTTACTGACTCCTGTCAGCATTTAAGTATTAGTGCCATGTGAAGTATTATGTACCTGCATGCGTTACTCATTCCACTCACAGATATAAGGCATCTACTTTAATTGAATAGCAGTTGTTGAGGGAAAAACTCAGAGAAGGATCTCTGTTCAGCAATATCAAATTTCATGACCGATTCATGGTTCTTGCATATTTAATAGTTCTAAATATCTGCTTACGGCTATCTAACGCGAGTTACCTCCTTACCTCGAGAAATTCACTTCTACACCCGAGCTCACATGCACAGTTTTCGGAAAAAAAAAGTAAAACATTATGAAAAAATCTGAAAAAATTGGAGACACACACAGATGAGGTGTTCACATTCGTGCAAAATTTCAGAATGATAAGACAATTACTGTGCTCTGTGTAACACGCATGTGGAAAACTCATATATGTTTGTCTCCAAAAAATTTCAGATTTTTAATAATGTTTTAGTATTTTTATTTTTATTGTTTTCGAAAATAACAGGAGTTGGTGTACCCGGGTGTAGAAACGCCGCTCCTATCATACATTTTACTGTGCGCATAGGTGTAATCTTTGTCCAAGTTCTTCGTAACATTTGTTTGTTACTTCTGAGAGATGTATACCGATATGATTAGCAAACCTAATGATGAACAATGTCACGTGAAATGTTCTTTTCTGGGAGGTCTGGTGATAAGCTTCTGTATTTTTTGGCTCGCTCTGGTTTTTTCTTCAATCTTTGCCTTTTCTAATTTCCGCATCCTTTTCACTGTATTTCTTTAGAGAATATTCCTCGAACAAACATGCAGAAATCCTTGAGTGAAGTTCTCATCGACCACACTGGCCGGTTGATCCCGTGGTTGCATATAGATATATAGATGTGCAAAAATATGATGATGCTGTTCGGAGTGACTTTCTTGCCCAAGGTTTCCATATGCTTTTGAAAGAACAAACAATGCCCGGATGTCGCCTAGAGGGGGGGGGGGGGGGGGGGGGTGAATAGGCGATTAAAACTTTTTCTAATTAGGGGCTTGATAATTGCGGAATAAAACTATGTGTTTAAATTAACAAGCCAACAACCTAATATGCTAGGGTTACCTATGTGCACCAACAACTTATGCTAAGCAATTAAAGCAACAAGGTGATAGCAAGATATGAACTTCAAGCACGAAGGCTATCACAATGTAAATTGCATAAGTAAAGCTCGGGTATAGAAATAACCGAGGCACGCGGAGACGAGGATGTATTCCCGAGTTCCTCCTTGTTAAGGGAGTACGTCTCGTTGGAGGGGTGTGAGCTCGCCACAAAAGGCCTACTCAAGATGCCACAAAGGCCTCACCCTATTCTCCGATGAACCTCACCCAAGGGATTGGTTCACCTTCCACTATCGGAATCCTTCGGGGCGGATTCCGGAGCCCTTTACAACTTCTTCTTGGGGCACACACCCACAACTCAATTGGGGGCTCCCAAACTCGTGCCGAAGCTTCACAAGCGAAGACTTCGCGGCACCTCCACACCGTCTAGGGTACACAATGCACCCAAGAGGCAACAAGCTCTTGGGAACACAATGCACCCAAGAGTAACAAGCTTCTCAACCTTCAACTTCACGTATCACCGTGGAGAGAGCAACCCGATGCAACTAATGCAAGAGGCAAGAACACAAGAAGTGGTCAAGTCCTTCACTCTCAAATTCCAACCAAGCAACAAATGCTTTGGGGGGAATAAGAGAGGAAGAACAAAGGGGATGAGCACAAAGCAACCCCAAAATCTAGATCCACAAGTTTCCCTCACTTAGAGGGGATTTTGATTGGTGGAATGGTAGATCTAGATCTCCTCTCTTGGAACCCTAAATTTGGGCAAGAATCATTGGAGGGGAAGAGAGGAATTGATGGGGGGATACTTTACAGGTAGGCCCATGGACCCGGAAAGTAGACCCGCCAAGACCAAGAAGGCCAAAGCCGGGTCACGTATCAAGTCGCATGGGCTGGGCTGGAGACAAGCCGGCCAAGGCCCATAATGAAGAAAGGACCCGTCCGGAAGGAGTCCAAGTACAACCCGGAGTCTAAACTTGGAAGACCAAGACGTAGAGTAGGACTCCGTGTTCTAGTGTGACTCGGTGTAAATTGTAAGTCTAGAGACCCGGCAGCCTTTATAAGCGGGGTCCTGGACCTTAGATCGGGGAGCTCTAAGTCCAACCAGTAGAGAGAAACCCTAGCCACCAGAGAGAAGTCGCCGGCTCCTAAGTTGTGGGAGCCGGGTCCTTGTAATCGAGATACATCAAGAGCAATAACATAGAAGCAGGAAGTAGGTCTTTACCTCGAATCAGAGGGGCCGAACCTGGGTAAATCCTTGTTCCTTGACGAGATTAACCGTTCCCACGTACTTCAATCACCGATGGCCCCAGAACTCATCTTCCCGGAGGAAGAACTTGCCGTGACAACCCCACGACAGTTGGCGCCCACCGTGGGGCTAAGTGCGCGTGGATTCACAACTCGATGGGTCCAATCTTCATCAACGACGACGGAGAGTTCATCACCGCATCAGTCAAGCGACTCGGACGCATCAAGATCTTCATTCACGCGGACGTGTGGGCGCAGACGTGGGGGCTCGACATCATCATTGCCCTCGCGTGCGCGTGAGACATCATACAATATTGGAATTTTTTCGATGGCGTTTCGTGAAGGACGAGATGGACTCGGCAACTCAGCAGCAAAAAGTGGAAGCAACAATGCAGAAGCCGTACTGGAGTTGGACTCGGGTTTGTGCGAGACACCCGTGTGTTAACCGGTCAAGGCAGTCAAAGCAAGAATCGATTACGGACGGTCAAGTCTCAGCGTCAGCTCCGATGTCTCCTACTAGTGCTACTTCCATTGTCACGCGGATCGAGGCAAGTAAATCATGGAAAGAGAAGAAGAAAATACCAATGGAGCTAGCTCCGATCGTTGCTTCACGTGAAAAAAAAAAAGCAAAGATGGATCAAAGGCACGTACATGCATTCAAGGAATCGGCCAGGATACACTTCCCGAGAAGTCCTAAAGAGAAGAAAAAACCGGGTCCGACTAATACTTGGAATAACGCGAGCAAACGCCGACTCTTGGTGATCGAGTTCCTTCATCCGCTGACTCACGAGCGTCATCAACTACGGAGATAAAACAAGCTAAGTCGCCTTTACGTTTAAATTTCATATTTTTATTTTTCAGTCAATTAAATAAATCTGCTACCTTTGAGTCAATCTCGGGGGCTATTAATTCTTCTGAGTTATGGTTGCCAAAGAGGACAAGCTGCCAGATGCGCGGTCCAAACATAGGTATCCTGGCTCAGGAGATGGACGTTCGTTTCTTTGCTAAGTCAGATGCAAAACGCAATAGACCAAGTAGTGCGTATGAACAAAGCCAGATCGACTCTGAAGCACAGAGGCCTTTGTCGACAGAGCAAATCATATTGCATGAAAAAAGTCGCCGCGAAAGCCTACTTAGACAAGTCGGACGATTAATCACTTGAACACAAATAAATCAAATCGTTGAAATATTTGTTTAATTCTTTTCATACGTCATGAACGGTATAATGCATACATAATTTTATTTCAGGTACCTCAAAAGGAGTCCCGAGTTGCTGCAGGCAAACAACCCGGTACTCGGGGGCTAGACCGTTTAAAAGCTCAAGAAAATGAGTTATACATCAAGGAGTCCCGAGTCGTCGCAGGCAAACGACCCGGCACTCGGGGGCTACATATGTACCGGTGTATATAAATTCAAGCAAAGTCACACAACTCGTCAAAAGGACTCGAAAAAAAATTCCGAGTCACTTCAAAACAAGTCGGCAGAAGAAGCCGGCATTAACAAGTCAGCAGAAGAAGCCGGCATTAACAAGTCGGCAGGAGAAGCCGGCATCGACAAGTCGACCGGAGAAGTCGGCATCGACAACTCGACCGGAGAAGTCGACATCGACGACTCGACCGGAGAAGTCGGCATCGACGACTCGACAACATCTTCACCAACAACTCAGCAAACGACAACCCGGCAAAGTCTACATCGACAACCCGGCAAATGCATAGCTGGGTGCCGCGACATCATCGACATCGACAAGCCGGCAGACAACCCGGCATGGACTCCGTGTCCCAAGAAGACAAATCAAGACCTTCCGCATGACTCTGCGAGTCACCCGAAAGCTCGGGGGCTACTGTCGTGGGTATGGGACACGGGTACCCGCAAGGAGTACTAACGAGGCCCATCAGGAGGAAGCCCAGCAGGCCGACTCCAATCAGAGTAGGAAAAGAACTCAACTTTCCCACTTGTAATAGATTAGCCGAGTCCCAAGAGGACTCTACTTGTAAGCCGGCCTCCTCCACCTTTATAAGGAGGGGCAAGGCGCCCCAAGAGGGCACGACCAACAAACCCGACAGACCCAACACAACCAAGATAGACGGGACAGAGCCCGATAGATCTACACAAGAGGAGCCGCCTCATCGGCGACTTCCACCATGAGAGGAATACAACCTAGCCACAAACAGCACGTAGGGATATTACCGGATGATGTTTCCCGGGTCCCGAAGCTGTATAAATCCTTTCTCCCGTGTCGTTCGTCTACTAACCCACATCGACGATGCCCGCGCGTACATAGTCCCGTATCTTCACCGTTGATCTAATCCATCGACAGGAATCAAGCTCACAAGGATTAGAGCAAAGGGGAAGAGCAAGAACAAGTGAGCAAGGTGTGTAACCCGATTTTGGGGGGGAAGGAGGCTTTTTATAGCCTCCCCCAAAAACTAGCCGTTGGAGCCTGTCCAGGCCGGAGACTCCGGAGTAAGTAGCCGGAGACTCCGGCCTGCTGGGTCATCGGGGAGGCCGGAGATTCCGGTCCTTGGGGCCGGAGACTCCGGCCAGGCCGGAGACTCCGGGCACCCTCCGGGGTAGCTCCGGACCCCTATCCAGAGGCGCACCACACAGATGCAGAAGGCTGAGGGAAAAAGGGGAGGGCCGGAGACTCCGGTGGGCCGGAGACTCTGGTCCATCTCCGGGGTACCTCCGGACCCCAATACAGAAGCGCACCACAGCAAGGTCAACCGGCAGCGAAAACCAGGGACCGGAGACTCCGGTCATTTGGGCCGGAGACTCCGGTGTGGCCGGAAACTCCGGACCAACTCCGGGGAAGATCCAAAGGCAAATTCAAGGCCCCATAACTTTTGCATATGAACTCCGTTTTCGATAATCTTGGACTCGTTGGAATCGTCACAATGAGCACAACAAGATTATGCAGAGAGACATCATAGTTCAACAAGATATAATAAAACCAAATGGGGAAGTTTAAAAACTCTTTTTCGCAAACCGGAAATGACACATCTTTTGCAATTGAAGTCCGAATAAAGCAAAACCAATTTTGTTGGAAAGAGGACAACAAAAGCAACCTTTGAGAAAGGCAAACAAGCAATGGAGATTTTGCAACGAGATGAAAGATATAAATCTTCCGCACGAATGAACCGGCAAAATCTCCAATACCGAAAACACGAAAGAAGACGCAAATGCAAACCGTTTTCGGTGACCTTGGCTTTGTCATGACAAGCATGACAAGCACCAAGACCACACCACGATAAGATCCAAATAAGAACCAATAAAGATGATTGTAAAGATGCAAGGATGCAAAGGTTTGAGCTCTCCACGAACGATACGATCACGATACTCGGTCGAGAGCCCCTCTTGATAGTACGGTATCTATCCTATAACCCGGTCTCTCACTAAACAACATGAGACCGGTAAAATAGAAACCCTACCAAGATCATACCTTTGCCTTACGCATTAATCCACTTGAGGTCGATGAAGACGATCTTCATCTCCTCAAGACAAACCACCTTTCTTGATTGCGCTTCGCTTGGTGAAGAATCACATGACGCTCCCCCATACACCAAGATGGGGAGAACACTCTTCTGCATATCTTCACTTGAACTTGAGAGTTGATCAACGCGCACAAAGCCTTGATCAACCCAACCTTTTCTTCCCTTGAGCTTGACTCCAACACATGGAGACAAGCTTGGCCTTGATCAACAAATGATCTTCTACCTTGACCTTGACTCCAACCAATGGAGACAAGCAAGCTTGGCCATGATCAACAAATGATCTTGACACAAGCTAAAGGACAACCTATACATAGAGCTCAAAACAAATATTAGTCCATAGAGATTGTCATTAATTACCAAAACCATGCATGGGATCAACCATGCACTTTCAGCTTTCTTCTAGATGTTCAGTATACTCCATATGTTCTATTCTTGATTTCTATTAGGAGCTCTGAATACTAAAGCCAAAAGTTTTGCTGCATGTTCTTCACCACACCGGCCGATTGATCCCACGGACCACGGTTGCATATTTTGTGAACACACGGCCGACCGTAGTGGTGATCTTGCGGAGTAGGCGTACAATGCCCTAGGTCACGACGTCGAAGCTGGTGACCCGCGCAAGCGAAGGCTCGGTGCGGGACTACAACTGGAGGTGGAGATAGGTCAGGTTGTCGCGGATGGCATGGGTGGTGTTAGCGGCATGAGGAGCATGTTTGCCGCGGAGAGGGGGGCCGAGCAAAAGGGATTTCTGGCGGCAAAAGGATGGGGAGGTGACGGGGACAACTGAATGGTGATCAAGGGAGAATGAAAGGTTGATGGACTAATTTTAGTGGAGTTTTAGCAAAAGGAAAAAAAATATCGGTGAAGCCCAATGTGGCCTGACATACGGGTCCACAACGTGCCATGTCGGCAAAATAGGATGGTCTATCATGGAGAGTGATCGTAGAGATGGTCCACTTTAGAACCCAGGTGCATATGCACCAGGTACTTGAAAAGTAAAGTTTAAAATGTCGAAAAATTCTAAAATAAAATTGACGGATACAACTTCACATTTTATGTGTTCGTAAAGTCGTTTCGTGAAGTTTCGATATTTTTTGTAACCTGCGTAAAAAAAACAAAAAGATGTCTCATGAAAAGGCTTATTTTAGCATCAAATTTTGTCTTTATTGCATAGACAATAAAAAAGATCGATTTATCACGAAACGACCTCGTGAACATATATAATGTCAAGATCTACATGTGAAACATTACTTTACATTTTTTTTGATATTTTGAGACATGTCTAAAATGTTTTTTCAATACCGGGTGTATTTGCACCCGGAGCCAAAACGCCATCCCTTAAAAATGCTTATATTATGGACCGGAAGGAATAGCATATTCCAAATTAAGGCCAAGCGGGTAAGCTCAACAAGTACAGTGACCAAGAACGCATTTTACTCAAAGTAAAACACACTGTGCGATCCTCACCATCGTCCATCATACATGTCGCAATCCAGCCAAATACGAATAGAGTTCATTCAGCAAAGTAAACTGTCTTGTTTTGCGTCGCTGGAGCAACGGCGGGATGCTTTGCTCGTTTCTAAAATAGTCAGTCGGATCCATGGCCGCTTTCACCGACGCGAGCCTGCGGTAGTTGCCCATGAAGTATCGCTCGCCCCAAACCTCGCCGCCGTCGAACGTGCTCACGCCGTCGACCACCACGTTCTGGCCGATGTCGAGGTCCCGGAAGTTCACGTACGCCTGCCTCGGGCTCGTGCTCACGTGACGCCCCATGAAGTCGTAGAAGCCGTCCAGCCAGGCCGTCGCCGCCGTGCCGTCATCACCCTGGCGCCAGAACACGAGGCACTGGACGATGTAGAGCACGCCGTTCCGGTGCGGGTACGGCGTTGCGGCGGCGGCCACGCTGTCCATGAACCCGCCGTGGGGCTCCAGCATGATGTACCCGTCGGAGCCGTCGTTCATCATCCTGAACCACGAGAAGATGTCCTCCCACGCGCGTTTGGAGATGGGCCGCCGGACGTAGTCGGACTTTCCCTTCGTGGAGTTTCTCAGGTCGCTGGTCCTGCTCAGGAGCACCTCCTCCGGCGTGCCGATGTTGCTCAAGTCCCTGAAGAACAAGGCCGCGGACTCGAGCCAGGTCATGGACCGGCAGTCGGTGCTCGTCATGTCGAGCTCCGGGAACTGGCGGCGCATCGTGTCCACGAGCGAGCTGCACGTGCCGAGGTACACGGCCAGGAACAGGGCTTCCTGCCCCTGCAGTTTCACCCGTATGGTGAGCTCGTCGGGGAGCGACGGCCCGACGTCTTGCCATCTGATGAGGATGTCTATGGCGCCCTGGTCGAGCGTCCTCCCGATGCTGAACACGGCCACCGCCGGCGGGACCTGCACGAGCTGGATCTTCCAGGAGAGCACGATGCCGAAGCTCTCCCCCCCGCCGCCTCGGATGGCCCAGAACAGGTCCTCCCCCATGCCGGCCCTGTCGAGGAGATCTCCGTCGGCGTTGACTAAATTCGCATCGAGTATATTCTCGATGGAGAGGTCATATTTGCGCGTCAACATGCCGATGCCTCCGCCGCTGAAGTGGCCGCCCACACCGACGGTTGCCCACTCGCCGGCCGGGAACGCGATCCGGGAGTCGTTCTTCGCGAGTCCCCGATAGAGTACACGTAGGATTTAGAGATAGACTAGTATTTAAGAGTCGTGATCTTGTACTCCAAGTCTCTCCCCTTCTTATACTCCTATATATACCATATGTGGGTCACCGCAATACAACAACAAATATTAGGATTTCACAACTTTCCACATGGTATCAGAGTGGTTAGTCTCACGACATCGATCTTAGGGTTCTAAACCTCTTCCGCAACGCGTCGTCCTCGGGGAGATCAATCTCTTCTCTTCAGGGGCGCGGCACCCAGTCTAGATCAAAGATCTTACTGGTTCTTAGATATCTTTAGTAGAATAGATTTTCGAAATTCCCAATTCAGTTCTATAGATTAAACTCAAATTAGCCACAAATAAATCCCTTGATCTATACGACCCTCAAATTATCGGTAAGACACAGCTTGTCTCGGATCATGGAGGGCAAACTCCCGTACGTGCTGACGCCACGATTCAATCTGCATGCCGTCCTGCTTGCCGCGTTACCACACGGCGTAGGACGCGACCAGGCCGCCGGATTCCATGCAGCCATATGCACTTCAAACAAATTGCTAGACTGCTAGCTGCTAGACTGCTAGCTGCTAGCTGCTAGCTGTTGTCCATCGCGTCTCCAAGCAGCACAAACAGGGGCTCCAACACGTCTAAAAATAATGTTTGCTTTATTTGCAAAATATTCAAGGTGATAGATGAGGATGTCATGATGATGCAAAAATAAAAATAACAAACAATTCTAATTTGGGGAAAACCCCGGGATGTAACTTCTGACATGTTCCCTGGAAGTTCTGAATGAAAGAGGCCTTCAGCTGCTCCCACGAGTTGATTGACCTGGGTGGTAAATTCCTCATCCAAACTTTGGCTTCTCCATCCATCATGAGATACATATATTTTGCACACAAATTTCCGGTTGCATTGTGAATACTCATTGCCATCTCGTAACTACTTAACCAGGAAGTCGGATCCATATTGGGATCGTGGTTGCCAACGTTGCAAGGTTCCTTAAAATTGCTGGGGAAAGACTCGGCTCTGATAGCCTCTGATAAACACTCAGGACCCGTCAAGGAGGGTGAACTTTCAGGCGAGTTTACCTCTACAATCGCACGAGTCGGTTGTGGCTGGATAACTGCTGCTGCAGCTGGCGCTGGCCCTCCGGCCCTTCCGGCTTCTAGGGCTCTGGCCGCGACAGCTTCTCTCCTGTTTCGTGCTTCATTAACAATTTTTTGAGCCTCTGAAGTAGTCGGCACATACGGTTGATTCCTTACCAGTTCATGGCGTCTTGCGCTCGACGACCCGGCCGGATGAGACTCGTCGTGCCGACTCCTTGTGCGGGAGTTATATGGGGTTGAATGAAGTCTGCTGGCATCTGGAAAGTTAGGGTAAAGAGCTTACTGAGCCAATGCTGTTTTCAACATGTCAATGGCGAGTCGTGCCTCCTGACCCATTGGGTTTTCCATAAGTGGTATCCTTTCTAATCCCATAGTTGCTACGTGTACATTGTCTATTGGGTTTGAATAGTGCCCTGCAGGTGTATGGAACCTTTGCGGTGGTGGACCCATACCGCCGACTCCTGCTCCCACTCCTCCTCCAGGTGGTGGTGGTGGTGGCGGTCCATTGGCTCCGGCTCCTGCTCCGACTCCTCCGTTTCCTCCTGGTGGCGGTGGTGGCGGTGGCGGAGCTGCTGCTCCCACCCCTGGTGCTGACCCTCCGGCTCCTGCAGTCGGACCTATTGGCGTCTGGAACAAATTAGTTGGATTTATGTGAACTCCCTCGCGCAGCCGACTTTGAGTCCTTCGATGCTGGATTGATGTAAGTTCCTCTTGCCGGTTACGTACTGCTACTGCCTCAGCTTGCACACGATTGTGTTCGGCATGTATGCAGGCTTGCTCATATTGTATACGAGTTTGCTCTGCTTGAATAAGAGCCTGGTCTGCTGCCAACTTCCGATTTGCCTCTGCGACGTCCACTAACTGCTTCTCTAAAGCCTTACGAGCTGTGATCAACTCCTCTACACGAGCCTCAACGTTTTCCGCCGTGATTTCCTTGGTCAACAGATTTGCGTCGAACCGATCTCCTCCACCGTGTTCTCCACCATTGTCTGGTCCTGACATGTACACTCCAACATGGCGTGGTCGTACTAGCGACTGCACGTACTCTTCCTCGACTCCGTATCCGAGCCGATCCTCAAATAGTGGTAAAATTGACTCTGAATCTGCATCATAGTCTGGTTCTGAATCCGGCTCCTGCAACATCTCCGGCTCCTCTTGCCCAGCTACTATGCCGACTTGTAACGTGTCGACGGACTCTTCTCCATCAGACTCAATGACAACTGTTGCTTCTGAAACAGAATCCAACCTGTTAACACGGTTACCTGAGACATTGACCATGCCAACGAACACGTTGATCTTGCCAAAGATGAGCTGGTAGCCTTTCTCGACTTCATCCATCTCCGAGCTCCACCCGTAGTCGTTGATCTCGGTCTCGCCGTACTGGTTGGTGTAGACCCTGCCGATGGCGAGCTTCTCCATACCTCGGCGAGCTTCTCCCATGATCTCGACTCCTTTCATCACCGGCCCCATTAGCGACTAGGACACAGGAGTTGGTTAATCTCGACGAGGGGACAAGGAGTTTACCCAGGTTCGGCCCCTCTTGATGGAGGTAAAGACCTACTTCCTGCATGTTCTTTATTGCTTATGGACTTGATGTCGATTACAAGGTTCCGATCCCTAACTTGGGACTCGGCGACTACGGGACTTGTGTGTTGAGAGCTTATCGATCTAAAGTTCAGGGCCCTCCTTATAAAGGCGGTCGGGTCCCTGAACTTACAACTTATGTCGAGTTACACACGAATACGGAATCCTACTCTAGGTCCTTGCCTTCCAAGTTGGTACTCCGGGTTGTATTAGGACTCCAGTCTTCGCCGTGTCCTTTCCCTTCTGCTAACTCGTGACGGGCTGGCCGGCTTGTTCCTTGTCCAGCCCATGTTGCTTGAAGTGTAACCCGGCTTGGGCCTCCTTGGTCTTGGCGGGTTCACTTTCCGACTCCATGTGCCTACCCGGAATGTATCCCCAAATCAGATATCATCAAATGCAACCAACAAAATGACAAAATAAAATTGGACGCGAGAAGGTCGGTGCATTGTCCAGAGCTTTACGACTAAAGAATTCGTTTGTTTCTCACTAAACGAAACTCTCTGATTCTCCTCTAATAGTTGTGCACAACATATAATAGACATCATTATTAGCTAACTGGTTTGGAATTTCCTATTGAAATATCATTGCATTTGAAGGACATAAACAGGATTTTTGGTTTACGTAACAAAGAATAAAAAAGAAACTGGTCAATATTTTCATTCGAGTGTAGAAAATAACAAAACATATTTCACCACAAAAACTCCATCAAGCAAAATGGTTCCGCGGAATTAACACAATTTTTAGTTGATAATTTATATGACACAGCCGAGATAAGAACACTAAATCTGAGCATACATATGACAGGCCTACAAAACTCGTCAACATTTTGACCTACCTAAGTTATGTTGCAAGCAGGAATAAGCTTCTAGTAGTAGAAAAACTCAGACTATATTGGTGGTCGAGACTCTGACAACCATGACATTAGATAAAAATGCTTCTAACCTCCTTATATATATTACTTTGTTTCACCGTAAATTTGTCAGATATACAATGAACCATACTGAGCGATTGGGGCCAAAGATGATTACTTTTGTGTGACCTTCAAAACGTTTCCACCTTTTTGAGGATGAAAAAAAAAGGCAACATGCTACTTGAATTTTGCATAAAGAAATAGGGGGCATTGGATTTATGCCGTACCGACCAATTATGTTCTAACATCATTGTGTGAAATTTTGGGCTCTACCTTTTTGTGGACAGAAAAAACATAAAAGGACCTAGATTGTGTCATAAGATATAGAGCAGTGAGACTCGGAACAGTCAAAATTCTATTTAGACGAAAAATTCTAGACATTATTAAGCATGATACAGAGAAATCTGGGAAGACGGTATGTATAGGCAAACATTTAAAATGTGGGCAACATACCTTTGATTAACGCCGGAAGGCAGCAAAACTATATGTACCTAGCACATAATCGGAAATCCAGTGTTGGTATCAACTAATTCTTTTTGTTAACACTTTTTGGTAACATGGATGAAATATAATATAAATAATCGAAAATTTAGTGTACCTCCTTTAAACTTCAAAGTGAACTGGCTTGTCGGTTTTCTGTTTGTCCATGTTGAGAACGCACGACACTACTGCAAGGATTACATGATTGGTTCAGCTTCTCTCCCTATACTGTATAATGTGGTCATGGGAAGTACCAATAGGTAGATTTGTACATCTACTTTCGTGATCAGATCATGAGACTTTACGGATCGATCTGATATATTCACTGCTAAAGTTGGTTTTTATTTGCCTCTTGTTTAAGAAGAAATGAATTATCACATTACGGGGGAGTAATAAACTATGTGCATATTACAATCCCAGAAAATGTGAACATTTGAGGTTTTGCCACTTAGATATGATATTGTAAATTATCTTATTCCTATGTGGCATGTTTGTTCGAACAAGTTCCAATTTTTCTTTTTAGTTATCTTTTAGCTCTTGTTTGTGTGAGTTTGCTTGGTGTGGTTTTTCTCTAATATGCATTTCCATATATTATTTGAGAAACCATTTGTTCCATATTATTCTAACCATGACCTTGCCGGTTAGTTTGAATAGTTGGAACTACCAACAAATTTTATTAAAATATGGTGTTCTATTTCTTATCCCTTGCCATATGTTTTATCTTGTGAGGATGACCTTGTATATCTCTACTCACCGGGATAATATTTCCTTATACTCATTGTCCTTGGACAATTGATATTCACATTTGTGGTAGAATATTTTTGTTCATCCTCATATTGGCTCTTGCGTTGAATTGCCTTATTTATTGCCAAGTTTTTTTTGTTTTTACTCCCATTGTCTTCCTTGCCTCTTGCATGGATCCTAATTTTCAATTGGTAGTGTTTAGTGTTGTAAATAAAATATGGAGAGTAATGATCCCTTGTGCGTGCATTTTGTATTCAAATACAAATATCAAAGATAATGCATGAATCTTGGGGGAGCATTCCTTTTTATTTAGAACACTATCATATCTATCAATATTTGATCCTTTCAATTGTCATCTGATTATTTATCTTATGCTTTGGTACCATCAATTGGCATCACTTTGAATTTGATATCTTCTCCATAGATATTTGTTTCAATTGACATTTACTGTGGGAGTCTTGATACCTTATTTCTTTATTTTACTTTACTTGATTTCGGTCAAGTATTATCCTCTTCTTGGTATCTTTTCTCCTAGTTGGTATCTTATTTTCAATTGGTGTTTTATCAATCATGTGTTGTTTTGATTCGATTCCTATTGATATCACACTACATGTGTTGATGTGTTTTGGAATCAATCATATGTTGACTTGATTTTTTCTCAATCATGTGTTGATTTGGATTTTGGTATAATTTGGACAACCTTTTTGTGTCACACTTTAGTGTGCCCTCTTCTTGGTTTACTTGGTGTTTTTGTCCAAGTTGTATCTCATTCAGTTCTAGAAAGTCTTTGCATGCGCGGTTACTAATTTATATTATTATTGCATGATTATCTTTCTTGATCCAATATATAGGGTATACTCCACTGAATCCTAAATCGGCTAAGATGTGCATGAAATTCAATTTCATATCTATATGCACATATTGATGTGGAGTATCTCCTATGTATTGTAGTTCATCTAACTACTATGGGACCCAATGAGTTTGGGAACCATGTTGTACTTGAATTTTGTTTTAGGTACAATGGAGATGCATTGGATGCTTGCCTCATTCATAGGGAAGGTGTTCTCACCATGTGATTATTGGAGTCAAGCTTTGATGATAAACAAACTCTCATGTTCTTCATCGTCAATGTATCTCGGTAACAAGTATCTACCTCATGCATACTTTTCTAGTCTCAACCTTGTGTAGGTTGCTTCTTGGCATGAAAACTTTTATGTGCAATTGTTGTGGTTTTGGCTTATTTCCTTCACTTGGTATATCTTTGTGATATTTGTGATGAAATTGCAAAAACCTTTTTCTTCAATTGGTATTATTTTGTTGAGATACTTGTTGCCTATCTCAAAGCATCTCCACTATCTCTTGTTCCCTTAGTGATATGTGTGATGCATTTTATGTGTTTGAAGTTCATTTATATACAATAAGATAAATTTGAGCTATGTGCTATGCTTTTAAGCAATAATCTCTTTTGTATATTCATGACTTCCCTTTTGGATACCGTGGTCTCCCTTTCATCGACCATTTCATATGTGCAAGCTTCTTTGTGGATGTATATCATCAATGATTTGTCTACTTAGAAACCTATACATATGAGAGAGGTCACCTTTTAGTTGGTATCCTATTTCTTTTGAGCTACCTTGATTTTATCTATAATTCTTTGGTGGCTCCAAATTTGTTTCATGAGTGCCTATCTTAGTTTTTTTTGCATCTTTGCACACTCATGTATTTGTTGAGGATCTTTTACCTCATGCTTACCATGGTGAGTATGTTGATTCTTATTGGCTAGATGCTTTCACAAGATTTTGGCCTTTTTCAATTGGTTTCATTTTCCAATTGGTATCCTTAAGCTTGTGAACATCTCTTCTTTCTAAAGATCTTCTTTTATCTTGGTTGGGCCTATCTTATGATTGAATCTTTGAAAATTGGTATCTCCTTATGGCTCAACCACATCTTTGGTGCAAGTGCTTTGTTTTGCTTTAGTTTTTACACCCTTGCACTTGTTGAGTGTTCTAGATGATTTTGGGGGAGTGAGGATTCCATATTTTTGCACTCCTCAATAGTGCATGAACATTGGGGAGCTTCTCCATTTTTATTTAGAACTCTTGTTTTGGATCTTTTGATTGCCTATCTCCTTTGTGGAGATGTTTAGAACGACTTCATCTTTTGCAATCTTTGGATCCTCAATATAGTTTGATTTCCTCTAACTATTCATCATTGGATATGTGCATTTGATTTCACTCATATCTTGAGAAATGCACATTTTATGGAGGAACTCATATTATATTGGCCTTCTAAATTTTTCTTCCCATTTCGGCAATCGATGCCAATGGGGGAGAACTTTAGAGGGTTTAAGGGAATTTGGTTTTATGCTTTTGTTGCATTTGCCTTAATGCTCTTGCATCCTTGCTTGTTTGTCTTGCAAGGATGCTTTATTCATTATATAAACCCTCTTAAAAAGGGATTGTCATCAATTACCAAAATGGGGGAGATTGAAAGTGCATGGTTGCCCCCATGTGTGGTTTTGGTAATTAATGACAATCTCTATGGACTAATGTTTATATTGAGCTACTTGTAGGTGTGTCCATATGCAGTGCTTGATCTCCATTTGTTGCAATCAAGGCTAAGGGAAGAAGAGTATTTGTGTAACATCCAAAGATTTTCAATTTTTTGAAAAATCAGAAAAATCAAAAACTTTTTGAAAATTATTATATTTTGTTTTGGAAATCCAAAATCATGCATTGCATTCATCTTTTTCTTGGCATGTTGCATTTGAAATATCAAAAGTTGGAATTCTAATTCCACTTTAAACCCTATTTGAGAAAATGATAAAAAGGGGCCTATTACGCTCTCTTAAATATTTTGACTTTTATGGATGTATTTGATGGCCAAGCATAGTGCCAAAGTGTTCTATTTGCAATAAGTTTCCTAAAAAGTATTTTCTCAAATTGTTTGAAAAAGATTTAAATATAATTTGAACTTGGTTTAAAAAATTTGTGATTAATTATTTTGCCTAAAAACAGAAATAATTTTATCTATATTTTCTTTTAAGTAAAATGCCAATTAAAGGCCATTTAAATGCCAGTGACATTCCTGTAAATAAAAATTGTGCAAAATATTTCCCAAATAATATATTCTGGTAGAGTTTTTAATTTCAAACTTTTACAAATTTATTTCATAAATTTTGGACCTATATTTCAAAGGTTATAGTTTTTCCAGAAAATATAAAAAGGAAAAAGCTTCAAAAAAAAGTAGGAAGCCACCCGGCCGAGCCAGCCCAGCACCGGCCCGGCTCCACCCTTGCGCACGCTCAGCCCAGCAGCGGCCCGACATCGTCCCCGCAGCCCGCTTCCCCTTCCCTCTCACTGACGCGCGGGACCCACCCGTCAGCGCCATCCCCAACCGCCGCGGGAGCTCGCCCGACACCCGTCTGCCTCCCCCTCTTCAATCCGCACCACCCCGGGAGGTAACGGCCGCGCCACCACCTCCCTCTTATAGCCCTCCTCCGACTTTCTCATTCGCCCCAGACGGCTCACCTCGAGCGCCGCCAGGCTGCCCACACCATCCTCCGCCGTGCCGCCATTCCCGCCGGCCAAATCCTCCGGTACCGTACATCGTCTTCGTCCTCGACCGAAGCCGGTATGCCAATGTGGCAGCACAGTCAGCAACCCAGTCAGCAGATCCAGCCAATAGGAAGCTGCCACATGGCAGGGAAATTTCTGTGTATTTTCCCGAATTTGTTTAATCTGTCTGTTTTGCAGAAAAGCCCCTGCAACTTAGTTTTATCATATCTTTTTATCTACATGGCCAAATTCAAATATTTTTTATATATTTGAGATCCTTAGAACCTGTAGAATCTTTCTGG
Source organism: Puccinellia tenuiflora (assembly GCA_012064385.1). Classification (NCBI taxonomy): domain Eukaryota; kingdom Viridiplantae; phylum Streptophyta; class Magnoliopsida; order Poales; family Poaceae; genus Puccinellia; species Puccinellia tenuiflora. The sequence goes on along the minus strand of QRDG01000434.1, from coordinate 284,284 downwards.
TGTTTTAGTTTTCTGTTTTGACAAGTTTAAATTTATTCAAAATTCAAATGTGATATTTAAGTAAATTTGTCATAACTTTAGTTTAAAAATAGCTTTTTGAGTAAATCCAATTGGTTTAGTTTAGTTTTGAAGCCCTCTGTCCAGTAAAACCACTCCCATATTTTCTGTAATTATTTTGTTTAACAGTAGTATTTAATTTGTGTTTATTCCCTTTTGGGAATTGTTTTGTGTTGTTATTATATTAAAATTGTTTCAAATGCATTTTGACTTCATGCATGTTTTTAAAAACCAGAAAACAATAGTTAGTATTTTTCTTGTGATTTTAGATGCATTTCATGCATTGCATATTTTATTGTATTGTTATCTTGTTTGTATGTTTATGTGTGGTTTTATTTTTTAGACCTTTCGGAGAGTCCGGAGAACGTTTGCAATTGTTGCACCTGCAACTCCTGCCAAGGCAAGTGATGCTCACTGCATAATTTTCTCTAAGTATTTTGTCTATGCATAAGTAGTTATTTTTATTTGGAGTAGTATGCATGATAGGTGTACGACTACTATGCTATGCTATGAAATCCCAGAATAGTGTAGCCACCCCTTTTATACCATGTTGATGTAGTAACCTTTAACTTAGTAGAATTGCTTAGCTTTGTCAAGATAAAAGTTTTTTGTAAGGGAATGGAAAATAACTAAGTTAAAGAACTACCTGGGTGTGTGGTTGGTTTTAAGCATTTCCCCAGTTTTTAGAGTATAAAGTTGCTAGAAGAGGTTGATTTTCCAGTTTTGGAGTATGGATCACACAGCCGACAATCATTCAGGATCAAAGAGATTTGAAGTTGCTCCAAGTTTAGATTGCTTCCCGTGCAGCCACTTGATATATGGCCTCTATCTTGACCAAGTAGGGACTACTCCCAAAAGGTCTCGTCTCAATCTTCTCCTTTCCTTTTCACTACATGAGGGTCAAGGACAGAATGGGTTGATTGAGTCTTGTGGTGAAAGTGCACAACCTCTCGAGAGTGTCAAACTATGATCATAGTCGTGTCCCCGGTTACGGACAATTTTGAGCAGCTGGACAAGGAAGACAATGGAAGAATCTCATCATGCCAACTTCTAAATAAAACTTGTTAGTGAACAACAATAAGTGACTCACCGGAGTTTACTGTGTGTAGTCACCTGACACACTGGAGTTTACCAAGTGTTGTCATGGTTATGCTGGAGTTTCCCAGTGTTACCAATTAATGAGTCAAAATGTTTTTATAGGATAAAACTTGCTTAACGCAAAGAGCCTTCAAACTCCACCAACCAGATATGCATATAGTTGTTAGAAGTTTTCCTCTATGAGTCCACAAGTATCACTTGCCAGATCCATTCATATGGTTCTGACCAATTTTTGGCTGCAACGCTTTTACTGTTGCAGGTTGTTTCGACGAAGAGTAAGGAACATGTTTTCGCCTGTGGCTACATGAAGTTTGGGACTCCATGCAATAATTATAGTCTTCCGCTGTTATTCATTCGTGTAATAAATTGATACAATGTTATGGTATTCATCATAAACTCTGTGTGCTAGCGATTCGATCCATGGACTAGCACTATACACAGGGATCTTGTCTAATTTAAAAGGCAAGGTCACTACAATTTGTTCATCAAGGCTAAGTGCGAGTTGATCAACACTCAAGGCCATGTGAAGATATGCCGAAGAGTGCTTCTCCCATATTGGTGTATGGGGGAGCAACATGTGAGTCTTCACCAAGCGAAGCGCAATCAAGAAAGGTGGTTCGTCTTGAGGAGATGAAGATCGTCTTCATTGACCTCAAGTGGATTATGCGCAAGTCAAAGGTATGATATTGATAGGGTTTCTATTTTACCGGTCTCATGATGTTAGTTGAGAGACCGGGTTATAGGATAGATAACCGTACTATCAAGAGGGGCTCTCAACCGAGTATCTTGATCGTATCGTTCGTGGAGAGCTTGTCGTGGTATTGTCGAATCTAGCCGCGGCAGGGGTGCCATCGAGCTAGGTAGAGAGAGGGGTTTTGGAGACGAGGGGTTTACCTAGCTTCGGATCTCGCAACGGCGGCGAAACCCTACGTGCTACTATAATTCACTATAAGGCAATATCGCCGAGTTACAGTGGATTGGGCTTGAGAACGTGCCCTAAGCCGTCCCGTAGGCTGGCTTATAAAGGCGTCCGGACCTAGGGCTTACAGGAGGAAACCTAACCGACTAAGTACAGAGTCCTACTCTAATCCGTCCTGGGCCCTGCCTTGTGGGCTAAGTCTTTCGCAATGCAGGCCGGCTTCTAGAACCTTCCCTTAGCCGGATGGGCCTCCTGCGCTTCAGCACACTGGGCCGCCCGGTTAAGCCGGATTCGGCTTACCACCACTTTGGGCCACCCTGGTATGCTGGCTTTTAGTCCTTTGTGAGGACACCTGTTCGGCATAACCCCAACAGTAGCCCCTGGAAAGCTTCAAGAACTTCAGCGGCTGGCTTCAATCTTCCGGCAATGTGTTGTCCGGGAAATTCATCATCCGTCTTCAGTCTTGGAGCATTCCCAGAAACCTGCAATCATGCCGAACAGATTTGTCGATTTAATTGTGCCGGCTTTGTATGCCAAAAAGCACTTGAGCGTGTAATGACACGCGTCCGCCGATTTGACGGTTATGTCAGACCTGGCAGTGTGAGTGGAGGAGCATCTTTTGAATGCGGGGGCTAGTTTCCGTTTTTCCCGCGCTGGAACCAAGGCGTCGGAGAGAAGGAAACATCTTCAACGGCTCGATCCCGCTACACGTGGCGAGAAATCCGGCTCCTGACCGTTGCACACATCTCGGCGCAGCGCTATAAATAGCGACCGCATCGTCTCCGCCGCGATCACCACGCCATTCGCAACCCTAGCCCCAACTTCTCCTCCAGATCTCATCTCCTCTCCCGAGCTCCAACTTCTCAAATCTCCACTTCGATCTTCATGGCTTCGAGCACTCCAAACTCTCCGGTGATCGACGCAGCCACGGTCGGTCCGAATCCGCCGATGGGAGGAGCTTCATCCACGGCCGCCGCCACCGTCACCGAGCCATCTGCCGCTGCTCCTGCATCCTCATCAACTCCGGTGAGTTCCTCCGCCGCATCAGGCCACGATACAGTGGCTTTGGCAAAAGCCGCAGCCGAGGCCGCAGCCACGATGGCTTCTGCTGCCACCGCTGCTGACGCTGTCGTGGAAGACGCAAATGTTGGCGAGGAGGAGGAAGAAGAGGAAGAAGCCGGCACAATTGGGGTTGTTCGGTGGTCGACGAGATTGAGATGAAGGGAATGGAGGCGGACGGAGCCATCCTTCCACCCTGAGAGTCAGCGCCGACTTGGCGATCCGCCTTAGGCGATCCTTGTCCCACTCCCATCAATGACGAATGGGTACTTCTCTCTTCCCACGTCATTAGGGGATTTTCCTTGCCGCCTTCGGCTTTTCTGATAGATCTCCTAGATTATTACGGCCTCCAGCTTCACAATATCACTCCAAACAGTTTGCTGTACATCTCCGGCTTCGTAGCACTGTTCGAAGGCTATTTAGGCATAAAACCTAGGTTAGACTTCTTCGAACGATGCTTCTTAGTTAAGAGGCAAACTATCAACAAGGAGCTGCTGGTGGCCGGCACAATCAGCTTCAACTGCCGCCGAGACATCGACTGATACCCTCAAGTGCCAATTGTTGATTCGGCAAAGGGATGGGCGTCCACCTTTTTCTACTGCAAGGATGTGGCGCCGCCAAACCGGCTGCAGGGGCTTCCCCCTTTTACAGACAAAGCCGGCACGCCGCTGCCCTCCTGGAAGAAGAAGCCGTCCAGTGGAATGCCGGCAGAACACGCCGCCATTCAAGCTCGGATTGCGCAACTGATGTCCGGCTCTCCTCCCTTGACCGGGGAGGACACCATCATTTGCTGGATGAAGAGACGCATCCAGCCCCTCCAACATCGTGCTCGCCTTCTATGCGAGTACACGGATAATTCTGATCCCATGCGGATCAACGAGAAAGACCTGGAGCAGAGCCTCTTTGAGGCTCGCTTCAACAAACTCATCAAAGCCCGGCCTAGAGAAGGCCGGCAATATGAAGAATCATTGCCGATGTTTACGGCGACCAACCCTCCCCCAAAGGTACTTTGACTAACCAAAGTTCAATTCTTTGAGAGATTCGGGTTTGCTTTTGTCGGACTAACATGTAATATGTCAGATTCCGGGAATCACCGACGTCCGCCCTGCTGGGAAGCCATCGTCCAACAAGGCGCCCACGCGGCCCATCTCTGTTTCCTCGGCTACCGCAGAAAGCCGGAAGAGGAAGGGCCAGTCGACCACGAGCGACGCTAAGCCGACAGAGGATGACGATGCGCTCGCTGGGCTCAATATCCCCAGCAAAAGTAAGTCGACTGATAACATCTCCTCCTTCCCTTGCAGCAATGCCGGATTTGCTAAATTTCGTCTTTTACCTTTGCAGGATAAAGAAGGGCGCTCCGTTGAAGATAAAGAAGGGCACTCCGGATTTGCTAAATTTCGTCTTTTACCTTTCCACGAGGAAGAAAGCCTCTCCTGCCATCCCTCCACCAACTCCTTCAGTTCCAGAGCCGAACCCAACAAAGGAGAACACACGCACGATGGTGACGGCTCCGCCTGTTGGGAGAGCCGGGGTTATTCCCCCCACACAATGGACGGAGATGACGGGGAAAGTGACTGAAACCTCCTCTCCAAGGGCTGAAGCTCCGGCTAATGATTCCCCAACCTTTCCCCCAACCAAAGCCGAAGCCTTCGATGAGGAGGGGCGCATCAAGCCGGAATTCATGAGCCGGTTCATGAAGGCTCCTCGGCTTCCTCGGAAGAAGGGAACAACCGTCCGGAACGATGAGCCGGATCACACCAAGGCCTACGACACCTTTGATGTCATAGAGATCCTTGAAGATCAGCAGAACTACTTCGCTGATAGCTTTGAGGCCGGCATGACGCTACTCCGTGAGCACTACCAGGTAAAATATCTTACCCAGTAGCCCCCGAGCACTATGCCGGGTTAAGTTATTAAAAACTAGCCATCATAGTGATCCGAGTTAATGCGCATGCATACACTTAGCCCCCTAGCCATGAAATGTCGTCATGTAGGCACCTTAACTTGTAAACATAGCTTTAGGCTTTTAGCAATTCCTTACGCAGATCCACCGAAAAATTGGCGCTGAAACCATCAATTCTTTGGGTGTGCGAAATCAGGAGATGCGCCGGCTTAAGACTGAACTAGCGAACAAAGAAGCGATCATCGAGGGGTTTGTGGCAGACCGGGTTCAATACCAAGGTAACAATGCCGAATCTTTAACTTTGAGTGCCAGGCTTGTTTTTATACTGCTGACATTTTGTCTTGCAGATGCCATCATCAAGCCAAAGAGCTTTCTGAAAACGCCGGCATTGTCGACCGGCTCTGCAACGAGAACATTGAGCTTAATAAGCTTAACCAATCAATGGCGGCGGAGCTAGAGACGGTCAAGGCAAACCTTGCCAAAGCCGAGCAACTTCTGGAATCAGAGAGGCAGAGCCACAAGGATGCCCTCAATGAGGTCCAGGATCGGCTTGACAAGCGCCTTGATGAATCGCTGGCCATAGACAACCAGCTTCTGAGTGAGTTTCGACAAAACATAAACTCATTGGTTTCTGTCTTAGCCAAATATAGCTGAACTTCGCCTTTTTTGCAGCTCCGGCGGGTTACGGCCACGAGCTGACGGCGGAGAACCGGCTTGACCGGATACTGGAAGTAGGGGAGCTCATCCCGAAGATTCTTGCTTCGGGAAAAGAGCTTGCCGAGAAGTTCTTTCCCGGCAACCCCGAGCCCCTGGCGAACCTTGCCAGCTTGGAGGCTGAACTGGCCGAAGCAGCTTCATTCTTCGATGAACGGCTTCGATCCAGCGCTCGCGGAGGTGCCAAGACGGCCTTGGGCTTGATGATGGCACATTACCCGGAGGAAGAAGCATGGCGAGTGGCATCCGGCTTCCCCCTTGAGAAGGAGGACGGCACGCCGCTGGACGACCAAGATCGCAAGAAGATCCTTCACTCCGTCTCCGGCTATGCCAGCAAGATTGCCCACATGGTCTCGTTGACCACCATCTTCAAGGAAATGCCGTGTCCGCCAACTCCTATTCAATCAGATGATGACAATGAGGCGGCGGAGAAATCGTCATGAGCCGAATTTGCTCGCTGAGCCGGCCATCCT